>JAUMHS010000013.1:9130923-9374555 GCA_030762985.1 Adelphocoris suturalis
CGGCAAGATGGAGTAGCCGTTTCTTAATACGGGCCAGCAAAATAACAATTTGGAGAACTGTAAGGTTCTCTGCTGGCCGAAATGCTCTCTGGACGTCACCTATGACACCAGCAGCTTGGAGGTGAGATGCCAGAATCTCTTGGAAATGGCGGAAGACCACAGACGATATAGGAATCGGGCGGTAGCCTCCAGGCCCACTTAATCCTTTTTTTTGGGATGAAAATTGTCCGGGCGCGAGCCAACGCTTTCGGGGGTCTTATCGATAGAAGCATCAGGTTGAGGATGAGCAGCTTAACTGTTTTTGGTGCTTTGTTCCAGCGTCGGGCAGAAATACCATCAGGTCCAGCAGAGGTAGAGTTTTTGACTCAGCACTTATGTGCCTCGTCGTGAAATACCGGCGTGCACATGAAACCGAACAAGGAATCCCTGGTGGAAGCTGGGGGTACCACCAGCTCACCCGGGTTGTAGCTGGGAGCACTAAAGAGTGGCTCCCAATAGTCCACAAACTCCTGGAGAGGGGGCAAAACTTGCTCATCCCCAGCTCCCTCCAGTACCTCCACAGCCACATGCGCCGGATGCTTCCTCCACAACTTCTGAACCCGCTGATATTCCCGCCTCCTTACTTGTTTTGCTGCTCTGCGACCTCCATGAAGCACCAAAGTAGGAGGAACCGCTCCCTGATGCCCCGTCACGGTTGCTTCCTCAACCCGTGGAAATATCCTCTGTATATAGGCTGAATCCTCGTCCTCCAAGCCTTCTGGCCTCTCAACAGCCCGCCTCACCAGGTCCTGCAGTTAGGCACTCTCATAACCATCAATATGGCCTACATGCTCCCCGAGCCTCAACACATCAGTCTTCAAGAAGACCGGAGGTCCCGGTGGAGGATTGCTGAATGGCGGGCTGTTGCCCCAGGCCTGTAGGAGATGAGGTGTGGGAGAGGCCCCACGGCTATTTGACAGGATCGCATCCTGCACAAACTGCTAATAGTGGTGTCTCAGGCGAAAAGATTGGATGGCAGAAAGAACGTGCTTGCAAGAAAACATTATTATTTTGTACCACATTACGCACAGCCTCTGCCTCATCTGCTTTCATTTGCCGCAAATCCTCAGAAGCATACCTGGGCCGCTCTCGCTTTATTTATATTGCAGCGTTGGCCTGTACAGGATGCTTCTGGCAGACGTGGGCACTGAGGCCACGCTTGGAGCTGAAGGCTCTCTCACAGTGGGCACACTGGTGGGCATTTACAAGGGTCGTGGAAGAGGATGAGGGATGGGAAGATGAGGATGAAGAAGAGGGAGAGAATGGCCGACGCCCCTGCCTGGGGCTCCCCCGAGCGCCTCCCCTAGAACCCTGCGTGCCAAAGTGTCGGGAGACCCATTGACACGAGCCTCCCCCCTAATCGCCTTTGGGTCATTCTGCCACCCTCCAGTAAACTAGAGGGTGCCCGGGTTTCACGATGGGGGCGTATGACCTTGACTTGGGTCAGGATATGAAGGAGCTCCGAAGAGATAAAAACACCAACAGTTGTTGGGGTAGGGTTACCCCAGCAATATATATATATATATATATGTATATATATATATATATATATATATATATATATATATATATATATATATATATATATATATATATTTTTTTTTTGGCACAGATGTGAGGAGGAAAATAGCACATATATAAAGATAAATTAAAAGGAAAAACTCACGTTATAATATTTCGGCTTTTGCCTTTATCAAATAGTAGAGTAGAAGTTCATATATATATATGAAAAACTCTTACACTCTAGAATTCGTTTTTAGAGTGCCTGAAAACGGATTTCAATGGAGAAAATTTTCTAATATGTTGATTTTAATGATTTCTGAGCCATTGAAATAGCTTCATTTTCAATGAAATTTTGCTAAAAACGGCTAGAAATTGTTACATTTATATGTTTAGCATAATATTGCTCTAATAAAGGATATCAGATATAGAATAGATTATTCAAAAATTTATGTACAACGCTGTGCTGAAAAATTTACTTGAGTTTCATTAAAAATTGGTTTAAAAAAATTGATAAAAACTACAATGATAACTAAAAATCCAAAATCTCTTTTGGAATAGCAGATTATCATTTAGAGTTCTGTTATTGCCATAAAGTTAATAGTTAACTATTTCGTAGCACTCAAAATACTCAAATTTCTAAACAATTCAACATTATAAAATACGATAATTGATAACTCAACTTACCTTCGGGAAAGATTGAGTAGAATTATAGTAGGTCGGAGTAGAAGACTGTTTACTTAGGCAGCTCTCGCGGTCGTACTGCATTACGGTACCATTTCAAAGAAATAGTTTGAAAAAACGCGCGAATGCGCGCTCTTTCAAACGAACTACGGACTATTCGCACTGTTCTGTTGCATCCCTGCTCATCGTTCACCCAGACCGCACCGAGCGCGCTGTCATCACTTCAGTTCAAAGACCCAGAAATACAGCAGGTGAATGACTGGGAGGGCTCTAGTCTGGGTGGGCATTAAACAGTCTTCTACTCCGACCTACTATAATTCTACTCAATCTTTCCCGAAGGTAAGTTGAGTTATCAATTATAGTGCGGTCTTCGTAGAAGACTGTTTACTTAGGCAGCTCGTTCAAAGTACTTCATTCACCTGCTTGAAGAAGGAGGCGGTGGTAATGGGCGCTCCACGCAGCCCAACGTAAAGAAGGAGAGAACTAAGCTTTCGCTACCCACTTGTGGTGCACACTTTCGTGTGCAGGGGACCCGTGGAACGCCCAACTCCCCCATACCCACCATTGCCACTTGTGGGTAGCGCCTAACCTCCCCCCCCCCCCCCCCTTCCTCTCCTATAGAGGTATCTGGGGTGATGTCCCAGATGAAAATCCGGTTGACACCCAGGAGGGAGGAGTGGGTGTTGGATTTCTCCTGGGGGATTCTCCCCCCCCCCCCCCCCCCTCTTCCCACCTTTCAGAGGTATAGGGGTATCTGTGTCCATGTTTCAGATGAAGATCTGGTGGGCACCCACGAGGGAGGAGTTGAGGTTAGATTCTCGCTGGGGCTAGCGAGTACGAAGGTACTCGTGGCCTCCCCTCTTTCATTCGCGTCCTTTCCCATGAACAATGGCGGATGCGAACTCTCCTTGATTTTCGAGGGGTTTATTGTATATTGTAGCAAACATAGAAGAGTGTGCTGTCCACCCTGCCGCTTTGAAAATACTTGGCAACGATACGCCTTTCCTAGCGGCTGCCGATACTGACGCATGCCGGGTGGAATAGGCTGAGAACTTAGTCGTATCTATTCCTGCTTTTCGTAGGGTTGTTGACACCTAACGGCTTAGCGTCGTCCTGGCCGCTGGTCGGACAGGGGGACGTGTTGTCAATAGTAAGCTGTCCTTGTGATCCAGATTCGCTGTAGCATTTAAATAATCACTTAACAGTGAAGGGAGGCACAGCTTCGGGTTTCCTGGAAATTTGGGCAGAAAAATTGCTGGTGCAATCGCTCTTGGTCGTGAGGTTTTTAATAATGCCGGGATGAAGATCCTGACCCCATTTAACTCGAAATTGATATTGGACCTGCGGATTGCTAGAATTGTTTGTGGACGTTGGCCTGATGCTAGTAATAGCAACATGGCTATTTTCTGCGCTAGAAAAGACAGTGATTCGTCGACAGATGTGTTAAAAAACTGCAGGACTAAGTCCGGATTCCAGATACTGTCGCATTTGGCTGCTGGAGGCCGTAGTCGAAAGACTGCCTTCAGGTACCTTTTGATAGTAGGATCCGAGCCCAATTCATACTGAGAAATCAGTGATAGGGCGGCCCTATGAGTATTAAAAGAGCTAAATGTTTGTGAAGTCGATTGAAGAATCTCTTCAAAAAACAATAAAGCTTTTTGCTTCGTAACTTCCCCAGGGCTGTAGGACCGAATTCGGGTCCCAGGTATTATCGTATTCGGCTGGAGGCCGTAGTCGACCGACTGCCTTCCAATGCCTTTAGATAGTAGAGTTCGACCCCAGTTCATGCTGAGAAATCAACGACGGAGCAGCTTGATGAGTATTAAATGAAGTAAATGATTGTGAAGTCGATTGAAAAATGTCTTCACAGAATAGTAATGTTTTATCGTTTCCAAGACTCTTGGGATTAATGCCGGGGGTGGGAAAGCATTAAAGAAAATTTCTTGTTTACCCAGGAATGAGTAGATGCCTCCACCCTGGATGATCCCTCCTCTGGCCGAAATTTATGGAGGGGGTTCCCAGAGTTGTGATTATGTAATTGTATGGCCTCTGGTTCAGTTCTCACTCCAAACATCTAGGGTCTAATCTGGGTAATTCCATGATGAACCATCGTGCGCAAAGTAGTTCAGCATCTCCCCGAATGCCTTTAGTTCTTTTGATTTATATGTAGGTCCCTTTACTGGGTTCCCCACCAGCCGCTCACCCGATGTGGGGGGGGGGGGGGGGGGAAATCCCCCCCCCCCCATCCCAAATCTGAGCTATCCGTCCAGATAGAAATATCATAACGGTCATTACGAATCGGACTGGGACCTTTCTCTATTGCCTGTAGCCACTAGTGTAACTCTAGTTTGGCTTGATGTGACAAAGCGCAGCGGTGACGAAAGTCACCCTCGATTGCTGTAGGGCTTCTAGTTTTACCCTTTCCAAATGACGTAGGTACAGCGGGCTGTATCGCACCGCTGGTGTACAGGACACTAGAAATCCTATTGTTTCCGATAATTTTCGGGTAGGCATACTCTCTGGTTTAAGTGATTTTGTGACCATCCGTCTAAATTTTAGAAAAACTTGTAGCATCTTTTGGTTATTATTATTATCATTATTAATTTCATATGATTTGTTTACCTAGGAATTCGGTAACTAATAAAAAGTGCAGTCTTCATTCAAATCTCGTATGGTTCATTCGTAGTTCGTAAATATTATTATTCGGAGTCATCTAAAACTGTTGACACCGACGTGATCTTTTTTCCAATATGGAAAATCAGAATATTCCCACAAGCAACGAGAACAATGTAGGGTACTCCAGAGAAATTACCCGTAATATCCATTTCATCGCACCACCTTTTTGGAAAGCCAATGTTTTGATCTGGTTTGGCCAATGTGAGTCCCAGTTTCGAATCAAGAACATTTCCAATGACCAAGACCGATTTGATTGTATAGTAGGAGCAATCGATTCTAGTATCCTGTCTCAAGTGAGTGATCTCGTCATCACACGGCCAGCACAAAACAAGTATCAGACACTGAAAAACAGAATCATTGACTCGTTTACCGACTCCGAAGACAGGAGGTTGCAGCGTTTGTTGAAGGAAACGACCCTAGGGGATCAACGACCCAGCCAGCTACTGCGAGAGATGACAGAGTTAGCCAATAACAAAGTGAGCGATTCAATTCTTAAATCTTTATGGCTACAACAACTTCCGACGACCACGAGAGTAATTCTATCAGTAAGCTCAGATGCTAGCTTAGAAACTTTAGTACCACTAGCTGATAAGATTATGGAACTTTCTGACCCTAAATCTGAATGTGCATCAATAAATGCCGTGCAAAATCGGCCTAGCCTATCTAGTTCCGAGCGATCTAGTTGTAATCAAGTATATGACGATCTAGCCAATAAGATAGATGCATTAACTCGTAAATTCGATGCTCTAGAAGCCGCGCAATTTAGAAACACCAGACGTTCACGATCGCGATCTCGACCTAGAGCTAAGCTTTTCTCTAGAGACAGCCAAGTAGCAGCAGGTACCTGGCGATGCAGATTCCATTTCCGGTATGGAGATAAAGCCCGCAAATGTGAACCCCCATGTTGTTATTTCAAGTCAGTTAAGCCATCGGAAAACCAGTAGGCCAATCGTTAGATGCGGCGAGCGATGCAGGCCAACTAGCTCAGGCCTTTTCATACAAGATAAGAGTTCTAAGAAAAATTTTCTTGTAGATTCCGGTGCTGATGTTAGCGTAGTTCCTCCTATAGCAGCAGACAGGAAACGCACTTCCAAGTACCACCTTTACGCAGCGAATGGCACTGAGATAAATACCTATGGCACATCACTTCTCTTAGTTGATTTAGGGCTCCGTCGAGCATTTCACTGGCCATTTGTCATAGCTGACGTTTCGAAACCGATAATTGGAGCAGACTTCCTGGCTCATTATGGTCTTCTAGTAGATTTGAAGCGTCGATGCTTGCACGATTCTCTCACTTCTATCTCAGCTATTGGTCGACTGTCTCGATCCAATCTGCCAGTAATAACTACTATAGGGGCGAATTCATCTTACCATTCACTTCTTGCAGAGTTTAAGGATATCACGAGGCCATCGTTTACTGCAGTTAAACCCAAACATAACGTTGTCCATCACATCCTTACTTCAGGTCCTCCTATAGCTGCTAAATACCGTCGTCTTGACGCAGTAAAGTAGGCAATTGCCAAAAAAGAGTTCGACTACATGGTAACTCAAGGCATTTGTCGTCCCTCCAAAAGTCCTTGGGCAAGCCCATTGCATTTGGTGTCTAAAAAGACCGGAGATTGGAGGCCATGTGGGGATTACCGCGCTCTTAATAAAGTTACGGTTCCTGACCGATACCCACTGCCAAATATCCAGGATATGGCTCAGGACCTCCATGGTAAGACTATATTTTCAAAGATAGACCTACTCAAAGCTTACCATCAGATTCCTATGGCTCCTGAGGATATTGAGAAAACTGCCATCATCACTCCTTTCGGCCTTTTTGAGTTTCCTTACATGACCTTCGGTTTGTGCAATGCAGCTCAGACCTTTCAGCGGTTTGTCAACGAAATGACGAGAGGTTTGAGAAACGTTAGGGCATACCTTGATGATTGCTTGGTAGCTAGTTCTTCCCAGGAAGAGCATTTAAGGGACCTCAGAGAACTCTTCCAACGATTCAGAGATTTTGGAGTCGTCATCAACCCTGCGAAGTGTGAATTTGGGGTAGATCAGATAGAGTTTTTAGGTCATATGGTGTGCACTGAAGGTATCAAACCATTACCGAAGCGTGTAGAGGCTTTGCAGAAATTCGAACTGCCAACAGATGTCCAAAGCTTGAGACGCTTTCTTGGTATATTTAATTTTTACCGTCGTTTTGTTCCAAAAGCTGCAGGCCATCTATCCTTTCTCACTAACTATCTCAAAGGACACATGGGGAGAGAAAATTCGAAAATTCAATGGACCCCAGAAACGCGAAATGCATTTGAGCAATGCAAGGCAGAACTACAGGTAGCGATGATGTTGGCTCATCCCCGTTCAAATGTACCCTGGTCTGTCATGGTGGACGCATCAAATGTAGCAATAGGGGGCAGTGTTCAGCAGCGGGTAGATGGAGTTTGGCAGCCACTCAGTTTCTTTTCACGAACCTTATCACCCACTGAACAAAAATACAGTGCCTACGACAGAGAGCTACTAGCTGCTCATGATTGTATTAGGTATTTCAAACATTTACTGGAAGGCAGAGTTTTCACACTGTACACAGACCATAAACCTCTTACATATGCATTCCATCAAAAACTTGACAAAGCAGCACCTAGACAGCTCAGACAACTTGATTACATTAGCCAATTCACGACTGACATTCAACATATATCAGGAAAGGACAATGTAGTCGCCGACTGCTTATCTCGTATTGAAGAAAGTTCCTCCTTCTCAATAGATTACGCGAAAGTGGCTGAAGAACAGAGTAGAGGAGATCTTCCAAATGATTCCTCCCTACAGTGGAAACGCATTCAATTTGCTGATTCGAATGCGGCCGTCTATTGCGATGTCTCGACAGGTTTCGTCCGACCCTATATTCCACCTTGTTTTCGACGTCAAGCATTTGATACAGTTCATAGATTGTCGCACCCCGGTAATAGAGCCACCCATAAATTGCTGAGTCAAAGGTTCATCTGGCCCTCTATGGCCAAAGACTGTAAAGAGTGGGTTCGATCATGCAATAGCTGTCAGCAAAATAAAGTACAAAGACATACCATTAGCCCTTTGGGAGAATTTCAACCACCCAGTGATCGTTTTTCGCATGTACATGTGGATTTGGTTGGTCCTTTAGTGCCATCGCAGGGATACACGTACGTTTTGACCTGTATTGACCGTTTCACCCGCTGGCCTGAGGTGATACCCCTTACGGACTGTAAAGCTGAAACAGTCGCCCAAGCTTTCTGTGCCCATTGGGTTAGTCGATTCGGCGTCCCATGTCACATAACGTCTGACAGAGGTCGTCAGTTTGATAGTTCCCTCTTTCGAAAGCTCACATCTATACTGGGTATAACTCATAACTTCACCTCAGCGTATAACCCTAAAGCTAATGGGATGGTTGAACGTCTGCACAGACAGCTGAAAGCAGCCATCAGGTGCCATGACACCGAACATTGGGTTAGTGTGCTTCCCCTTGTTGTGCTTGGAATACGTTGTTCCTTGAAAGAAGATCTAGGATGCAGTGCAGCCGAACTGGTATATGGTACTACCTTAAGACTCCCAAATGAATTCTTCGATAGTAAAATTGATTCGTCCCCAACCCACGAATTTGTGTCGAGCTTGAGGCGAACAATGGACCAGCTACGCACCCAGCCTATCCGTTGGCATTCCAAGGCAGCAGTGTTTGTTCATAAAGAACTTCAAACCTGCACTCATGTCTTTCTTCAACGAGACGCCATCAGGTCTGCACTCCAGCCTCCATATGACGGTCCTTATGAAGTGAAGGGGCGTAAAGATAAAACCTTCACGATACTGGTCAAAGGAAAGGAAATTTCGGTTTCCATCGACCGCCTTAAGCCAGCCTTTGTGGCCGCCGAGAATCCCTCAAAAGACATCACACCAGCGCCACTGGAAGCTCACACAGAAACCTATACACAGTCAGTACCCCCAACAACCTCCCCTGTACATTCACTTCCAAGCTACTCTACACAGCCCTCAAGCCCACAGCAGCAAAGTAATCGACCAGGACCATACAGGACAAGGTCAGGAAGAATTGTTAGGTTTCCCACCAAGTTTGCAAGTTTCCATTGTTATTAGGGAGGGGAGTGTTTGTAGCATCTTTTGGTTATTATTATTATTATTATTAATTTCATATGATTTGTTTACCTAGGAATTCGGTAACTAATAAAAAGTGCAGTCTTCATTCAAATCTCGTATGGTTCATTCGTAGTTCATAAATATTATACGGAGTCATCTAAAAACTTGTCTTTTTTTTTTGGTAGAATTGCCCATCGTCATTTCTAGGGAGTTAACTTCAATTCCTAGGAATATAGATGTTGAGGATGGGGTCAATTGGCTTTTTGGTTCATGAACTATGAAACCTAGTTGCGTGACTAGCGATGCAGCTGTCTGAATAGACCTTACACAATGCTCAGCTGACGTTGCTAGAAAAGGGCTGTTGTCTCAGTAGCTAATAGCTGTTATTCTCTGATCTCTCAGACGGGCCATCATTGGGCGAAGAATTTTGTGAAAACAAACGACGCCAATGCGAGGCCCATGGACAGGTCTGTGAAAACAGCCTAAATATTTCCATGCTCCCGGGGGAAGAATATTTCTATGCTGGGAAAAGAATTTTGTGAAAACAAACGACGCCGATGCGAGGCCCATGGATAGGTCTGTGAAAATAGCCTAAATATTTCTATGCTCCGGGGCATGCCTCCTTGAGATCCAGATTTGCCCCATATCCCCTTTGTCAGGAGTGACCACACTGGTAATCATCCATTTTAAAATGCAATACATTTAGAAATTTATTTAATTTGCGGAGATTAATAATGAAGATTAATAATCATCCGATCAGAATCCCCTTTTGTCAGAAGTGACAACACTGGTAATCAGTCATTTTAAAATGTAATACATTTAGAAATTTATTATTTTGCGGGGATTAATAATGATGTGACCCGATCCCGACTCTTTGGGATTGTAAAAGACAGGTGATATAAAACAAGGGGAGTCATTTGGCCAAGTTTCCATATAAAACAAGGGGAGCCAATTGGCCAAGTTTCCATCAACCCTTTTATTTAATAATTCCTCAATCCTGGTCGCTACCCGAGGCCCGCCCGAAGGGTGCGGTTTGGGATAGGACTAGATGGATTATTTATGTTTCTCCCTTCATGAAAGAAAACTCGCCAGCCTCCCCGCGAAGGTGGGGAGGGGGGAGGGATTGAGGTTAATCCTGAGTTACTCACCTGATTATTTAATGTCGGTAGAAGCATCTCTCCGGGAGGGGGGCTCTTGATCTCTGATCTCATCTTTGTCTGACACCTACTGTACCCACCTCGCTGTAGCGTCACTGAACAAAGAAGTTTGTCCCAGCTTGACGGTGGGCCGTCGCACGTCACTGTGCATAGCCTTGCGCCCCCCCCCCCCCCCTTCCGTAGTGGGCCGTATGAAGCTCGTGCCCACCAGGGGAGTCTCATTAATATCCTAATTACAGCAAGAAGTTGCTGTGGTAGGTTCGGAACTGTGGTAGACTGACCTTTAACAGGTGAAGGCGCGATTGAAAAAATCAGCAAAGGCCTCGGAAGAGGTTTTAATAGTAGACTGACCTTTTACAGGTGAAAGTGCGATTGAAAAATTCGCAAGGGCCTCGGAGGAGGTTTTGATGAAGTCTATAATTGATAACAACTACCACAGCGTTCCGATGCGAAGCTATTTCTCCAGACGATTGCAAGTTCGAGTCGTATGACGACGGAGAGGTTGGCGATCGGGAGAAATCCCGACGTCTCTCTCTCCTTAGTGCCTTCCCAGGCGTCTCGTAATAATCAGCATGAAGATGCGATAATGTACGATCATATTTCCTCGAACTCGTTCTGCGTCGTCTAGGCTTAACCTCGTCATTTTCGGAAGACTCCGATAGGTTATGTCTAGAAACTGTAGGCGTCTCCGGAATCGATTGTCGTGATCTGTTTCGGTCTTTTCCAAACTTTACGTCCTGAAAAGGATGAAAGAGTGGAAGAGTCGGTTTCTTACCTGAGTTTGAAGCCGATTTTACGATCACAGCTTGAGTAAAATTCGATTTATCCGTCCCGACGGAATCAGCACCACGTGGGGAAACCGAATTCACTGATAACTTGTTTTCCGGACGCATTCTCGAAGATTTTTCCATCGAACCGGACATAAAAAATACTCGTCAATACTTTGAATCGCCCGCACTCCCGAATTTTCGTAAGAGATTAGGGTGAAATTAATAAAAAAACTCGCAAAAGGAGGCACGGGCACGTTCCGTAATGGAGGTACAGACGCGAAGTGACGTCAGCGAGCTCAAGACGGTCTGGGTGAACGAAGAGCAGGGACGCAACAGAACAGTGCGAATAGTCCGTAGTTCGTTTGAAAGACCGCGCATTCGCGGGTTTTTTCAAACTATTTCTTTGAAATTGTACCGTAATGCAGTACGAACGCGAGAGCTGCATAAGTAAACAGTCTTCTACGAAGACCGTACTATAATTGATATTGTGAACATGATTGCAACCGCTTGGTAATTTCTGATGACTTCATTGAGCTGGTGTTTCGATGATTTGATTCATAGCAGGTGATCCGAATATTGCGAGAATGGTTTGATTTGTGAAGCGGTGGTTAAATAATTTTAATAGATAATTTCTATACTTTACACTCTAGGAAGCTGTAATTTCGTATGTAGCCTCTTTAGGACATTTACTTGACGATGCCCAGGGTCCGGATCAGATGAGTGGCTCTTAAAGCTTATTTCTGTGCTTTACACTCTAGGAAGCTGTAATTTCGTATGTAGCCTCTTTAGGACATTTACTTGACAATGCCCAGGGTCCGGATCATCTGAGTGGCTCTTAGAGCTTGCATACTAGTCTGGAACTAAAGACATGAATACATAAAATGACCCGATGTGTTGCAGACTCGTATGCAAGCGTTTCTTTATGATCAAGGGTTTACAAAGTGGGTTGTAATAATCAAAATAGTCTTGAAGATAAAACTGTTGAACGTAGTACGATAAATTCAGTAAAGCTAAGGCCGACTTCAGAGGGTAAATTGAAACAATATTTTGTTTGGCAATATACATGTCTACACAAATCCCATAATAGGCCTGTGCGTGGACATGTCTACGTTATAGAGGCTTAAATTACATAACGCACTATTTATTCATTTCTAAATAATTTTAACTTACATAAGCTGAATGTAAGTATTGCAATAAGTGAAACAGATATCGTAATAAGTAATTTCTAGACAAACATTTTTATAACGTGTAGGTACAACTTACAATGAGATCCATTGTTTTTATTTAGATCCAATTTATTGAGATCCATTGATTTAGGTTTAATTTATTGTTTCTAGTGCTAGGAGGGAGGCAGATGTAAGATGGTAATGAGTTGAAGAGTTTAGTATAATATATCTGTTGGGGTTCCTGGTCAGTTGGGATGTTTGAGGTTCAGTAAGCAACCATGGTTTGTTGAGAAAACATTTTAAAATCCGCATTACTAGGATTTGATTTATACTAAAAAATTGTATGTCTTCAAAAAGTTGTTTTGTTGGGAATTGAATTTCTTTTTTCATTATTATAATCAAAATTAATTGTTGAGCTATTATTTATTGGGAATGAAACTTCCGCAGTTTTCATCGCACAAAAATCGTTCGCCACTCGTTGGAAAACGCTTGATTTATGTGATAAATGTTCACATTTCAAGCTACCAATTTCCCTCTACTTACGTAGGTACCTGGCTACATTCCAAAACTAAGTTGATTCAGGCTAAGAATTGCATAGCAAATTATCCTCGTTTTCTACGCAGTAGAAAAGAGAAAAGATCCGGCGAGGCGCGAAGCGCCGAGTATATATATATATATATATATATATATATATATATTATTTTGAGGTGTTACAGAAGGTTGGAAAAGATAGGAAACACATAAATAAAACTTACAAAACGACGCCGACACGGCGAAATATTCTCTCAATTTTGTAAGTTTTATTTATGTGTTTCCTATCTTTTCCAACCTTCTGTAATACCTCAAAATAATATTACACGCGAGTGTTTTCATCCTTCATCAAAACTATATATATATATATATATATATATATATATATATATATATATATATATATATATATATATATATATATATATATATATATATATATATATATATATATATATTAATTGCTATGCAATTCTTAGGCCGACCCCCAACAATTTTTTTTGTAACGTCCGGGACGAAATTAAACATGATTTTCACGTACAACTGAGTAGTTGAGTAGTTGCTATGGATTGTGTCACAATTTCAGTGTTTTTCACGTACAACCCAGCCGTTGTTAGGGGAATGAAACTTCCGCAGTTTTCATCGCACAAAAATCGTTCGCCACTCGTTGGAAAGCGCTTGATTTATGTGATAAATGTTCACATTTCAAGCTACCAATTTCCCTCTCCTTACGTACCCGGCTACATTCCAAAACTAAGTTGATTCAGGCTAAGAATTGCATAGCAAATTATCCTCGTTTTCTACGTAGTAGAAAAGAGAAAAGATCCGGCGAGGCGCGAAGTGCCGTGTATATATATTAATTGCTATGCAATTCTTAGGCCGACCCCCAATAATTTTTTATGTAACGTCCGGAACGAAATTAAAGATGATTTTCACGTACAACCGAGTAGTTGAGTAGTTGCTATAGATTGTGTCACAATTTCAGTGTTTTTTCACGTACAACCCAGCCGTTGTTAGGGGAATGAAACTTCCGCAGTTTTCATCGCACAAAAATCGTTCGCCACTCGTTGGAAAGCGCTTGATTTATGTGATAAATGTTCTCATCTCAAGCTACCAATTTCCCTCTCCTACGTACCTGGCTACATTCCAAAACTAAGTTGATTCAGGCTAAGAATTGCATAGCAAATTATCCTCGTTTTCTATGCAGTAGAAAAGAGAAAAGATCCGGCGAGGCGCGAAGCGCCGAGTATATATATATATATAGATATATATATATATATATATATATATATATATATGTATATATATATACATATATATATATATATATATTATTTTGAGGTATTACAGAAGGTTGGAAAAGATAGGAAACACGGAAATAACACTAAGCTGACGACGCCGACACGGCGAAATATTCTCTCAATTTTGTAAGTTTTATTTATGTGTTTCCTATCTTTTCCAACCTTCTGTAATACCTCAAAATAATATTACACGCGAGTGTTTTCATCCTTCATCAAAACTATATATATATATATTAATTGCTATGCAATTCTTAGGCCGACCCCCAACAATTTTTTTTGTAACGTCCGGGACGAAATTAAACATGATTTTCACGTACAACCGAGTAGTTGAGTAGTTGCTATGGATTGTGTCACAATTTCAGTGTTTTTCACGTACAACCCAGCCGTTGTTAGGGGAATGAAACTTCCGCAGTTTTCATCGCACAAAAATCGTTCGCCACTCGTTGGAAAGCGCTTGATTTATGTGATAAATGTTCACATTTCAAGCTACCAATTTCCCTCTCCTTACGTACCTGGCTACATTCCAAAACTAAGTTGATTCAGGCTAAGAATTGCATAGCAAATTATCCTCGTTTTCTATGCAGTAGAAAAGAGAAAAGATCCGGCAAGGCGAGAAGCGCAGAGTATATATATACATATATATATATATATATATATATATATATATATATATGTATATATATATTATTTTGAGGTGTTACAGAAGGTTGGAAAAGATAGGAAATACATAAATAAAACTTACAAAACGACGCCGACACGGCGAAATATTCTCTCAATTTTGTAAGTTTTATTTATGTGTTTCCTATCTTTTCCAACCTTCTGTAATACCTCAAAATAATATTACACGCGAGTGTTTTCATCCTTCATCAAAACTATATATATATATATATATATATATATATATATATATATCTATATATATATATATATATATATATATATATATATATATATATTAATTGCTATGCAATTCTTAGGCCGACCCCCAACAATTTTTTTTGTAACGTCCGGGACGAAATTAAACATGATTTTCACGTACAACTGAGTAGTTGAGTAGTTGCTATGGATTGTGTCACAATTTCAGTGTTTTTCACGTACAACCCAGCCGTTGTTAGGGGAATGAAACTTCCGCAGTTTTCATCGCACAAAAATCGTTCGCCACTCGTTGGAAAGCGCTTGATTTATGTGATAAATGTTCACATTTCAAGCTACCAATTTCCCTCTCCTTACGTACCTGGCTACATTCCAAAACTAAGTTGATTCAGGCTAAGAATTGCATAGCAAATTATCCTCGTTTTCTACGTAGTAGAAAAGTGAAAAGATCCGGCGAGGCGCGAAGCGCCGAGTATATATATATATCATAGATGTAAGGATGTATATGTATATATATATATATATATAAGTTCAATGTTCATATTAATTGCTATGCAATTCTTAGGCCGACCCCCAATAATTTGTTATGTAACTTCCGGGACGAAATTAAAGATGATTTTCACGTATTACCGAGTAGTTGATTAGTTGCTATCGTTGCGTCCGTGACGCGAAGCGCGAGTTCGTGGGTTCGAATCCCAGCCAGGCTTGAAAATTCTTTTATATCCAAATTTTTTTATATAAATTTTTTTCGCATCGTGGGTTCGAATCCCAGCCAGGCTTGAACATTTTTTTATATACAAATTTTTTCAGGCTAAGAATTGCATAGCAAATTATCCGAGTAATGCTGCCATAAAATCAGTAACTAACTATTTCTATGCACTCAAAATGCTCAAATTTCAAAACAGTACTACAAATTTCAAAACAATGTATTTCGCCCTAGTGGAGGTTTGGAGAAGGTGGATCAGCTGTTTTGTGTGTGTGTGCGCCCCACCCTCCCAACCTTATATGAGACACCCAACATACCTAATACAGGTCGAGTTTTTGGCGTGGGAATGAGTGATGAAACGACGCCAGTTCGCCCTAGTGGAGGTTTGGAGAAGGTGGATCAGCCTAATACAGGTCGAGTTTTTGGTGTGGGAATGAGTGATGAAACTACGCCAGTTCGCCCTAGTGGAGGTTTGGAGAAGCTGGATCAGCGGCGTGGGATTTGGCGTGGGAATGATGAAAAATCCTGTAGTTTTGGGGGCGTTCAATGTGTTTTTGGATTTGCTAGACCTTGGGAAACGGTGATTTGGGACGTCTTGAGATGGTTAGGGATGGGTGGGGGCGGTTTGGATCACAGGCTGGAACCTCCCTCAACCATATCTAGACGCCCCTATTAATCTTTTTCCAATGTATAAAAAAAACTAAAAAGACTGGCTATTACTCATTATGAAAAATTTGATATCGGGAAATTGGGACTGGAGTGAAGTTAGAGACGTTCACCCAGTGATGGACCATATCTCCGTTAATATTGGTGACCTGAAACTTCCAGAAGAAACTTCGACCAGATGGTAACCATTAGTTTTAGGCAGTTGTGTCAAATTTTGGGGGTCTGAGTTTAAAAAGCTTGCTAAAAACCACTTATACCTCCATCAACTGCCTAAAACCATGGGTTACCATCTGGTCAAAGTTTCAGGTCAAGGGAACCAGTATTTATCGGAGATATGGACCGTCGCTAACTTCACTCTGGTGGAATCGGGCGTTGTCGGCTCTCTTCGGTTTGCACTCAATAAGGGCTAGTCTAGTGATACCTCTCATGTTTTGCCTAGGGAAGGTACATACCAAGTGTCCGATGCAAGGTTACGCACGACCTTTCCGACATTGGTATATTCAACTTCCTGATGGTCTCGCTATTAGTATTATTCCAAGAACAATTGAATTTTTTATGATATTTGACTAACCCCAGAGCTAGAGATGAGTCCGCTCGCTACTGAGCCAGTTCTTCGAGCCGGATCCCTCAGTAAAACTCTGTTACAACGGAACTGGGGAGATCTGCAAGTGTTACCATCAGCGTGAAAAAATACGTAGAAACCGGCCCCAAACTCGAATTTTTTTAGAGGGTAGTTTTTCACAGATACCCTCGATTTCATAGAAAAAAAACTATGTTTTGAACATACAAACATACTTTTCTCATCTAATTAGCAAAGTAAAATAAAACAGTTCCAGTCATGCAGCATGATTGTATGAGCGAATTTTCTTGAATTATCTATCGAATTATAATAGGTATATTAAAATGTAATGAAATTTGAGCTATTTCAGTAGAAATTATTTGATTATTCAACTTACCTGTGGGAAAGATTGAGTAGAATCATAGTAGGTCGGAGTAGAAGACAGTCTACTTATGCAGCTCTCGTGTTCACACTGTGTTGCGGTAAATTTCAAAGAAATAATTTGAAAAAACCCGTGAAGGCGTGGTTTTTCAAACAAAAACGGAGTATTCGTTCTGTTCCGTTGGCCCCCCTGCGCCTCCCCGACCCAGGCCCTCTCGAGCGCCGCCATCTCACTTCAGTTCAAAGACCGGTAAATATAGCAGGTGAATGACTGGGTGGACTCTAAACAGTCTTCTATTCCGACCTACTATAATTCTACTCAATTTTTCCCACAGGTAAGTTGAGTTATCAATTATATTGCGGTCTTCGTAGAAGACTGTTTACTTATGCAGCTCGTTCAAAGTCATCCATTCACCTGCTTGTAAAAGAGGTGGTGGTAATGGGTGCTCCGCATGTCCCAGAATAAAGAGGAGAGAACTAAGCTTCTGTTACTCACTTGTGGTGGACACTTCTGTGTGCAGGGGAACCTTGAAAACGCCCAAATCTCCCATATCCACAGATGCTACCTATGAGGATCCCCCCCCCCCCCATCCTCTGTTGGGATATATTAGGATATCCGAGGTGACGTGCCAGAGTTTTGAAACTCTGGCTGGCCCCAAGGGGGAGGAGTCGAGATTAGAATTTGCCTGGAAATAGGCGTTAAGTGATCTCTAGGCTGTGGTGATGGCTCTGTACATGAAGAAGAAAACAGATCCCTGATTTAATCAGGGTGCTAGGTAATTTGTCATGGTTCTAGGATGGAAATCCTTTGCCTATTTCGGGTTAAATCTGTTCTGTGTTATTCAGCTCTGTACATGAAGAAGAAAACAGATCCCTGAGTTAATCAGGGTGCTAGGCAATTTGTCATGGTTCTAGGATGGAAATCCTTTGTCTATGCCAGGTTAAACTATTCTATGTTATTTAGCTCTATACTTGAAGAAGAAAACAGATCCCTGAGTTAATGGGGGTGTTAAGCAATTTGTCTTGGTTGTTGGATGGAAATCCTTTGTCTATGTCATGTTGAACTGTTCCATGTTATTAAGCATTGTTGGAGTAATACTGTAAAGGCTGGTTTATTCCCCCCCCCCCCCCCCCCTCTTTTGAAATAATCGGGCGATGTGCCATTGATGAAAATCTGGCTAGCCCCAAGGGGGAGGAGTCGAGATCCGGATTCGCCTGTAAATAGGATTAACGATCCCTAGATGCCTCTGTTCTTGAAAAGGAATCTATAGTCTTAATTTAATCCGGTTATTAATTAATTTGTCATGGTACTAGGATGGAGATCCTTGGCCTATGTAGTGTTAATTCCTCTTGCATATGTCCTGTCCCATGTGTAATGGCGGATACAAAGTCTCCCTGGACTTGAAGGTGCCGATTGTATACTTTAGCAAGCATTGAAGAATTAGCTGTCATCCCTGCCGCTCTAAAAATGACTGGTAAGGAAATGCCCTTCCTAGCAGCTGCTGACACTGTCGCATGAGGGGTGGAGTAGGCTGAAAATTTCGTTATGTCTATTTCCTGCCACTTGCAGGACAGTTGATACACAACGACTGACCGCTGGTTGGATAGGAGAGCGTGTCGTTAATACCAAATTGTCACAGTGACCTCCTTATTATTATTTATTATTTGCGGTGACCTAATTCACCGTAACCTACAAATAGCGACTTAACAATGATGGGATACATAATTTTGGTCCCAGGGGAAACACGGGGAGGACAATTGATGGAGCTATTGCCCATGGTCGTGAAGTCTTTAATAATGCTGGGATGAAAATCCTGACTCCATTCGACTCAAATTTAATGTTCGACCTGCGGTTTGCTAAAACTGTTTTGTCGTGAAGTCTTTAATAATGCTGGGATGAAAATCCTGACTCCATTCGACTTAATAATGCTTGGATGAAAATCCTGACTCCATTCGACTCAAATTTAATGTTGGACCTGTAGATTGCTAAAACTGTTTGGTCGTGAAGTCTTTAATAATGCTGGGATGAAAACCCAGACTCCATTCGATTCAAATTTAATGTTGGACCTGTGGATTGCTAAAACTGTTTTGTCGTGAAGTCTTTAATAATGCTGGGATGAAAATCCTGACTCCATTCGACTTAATAATGCTTGGATGAAAATCCTGACTCCATTCGACTCAAATTTAATGTTGGTCCTGTAGATTGATAGAACTGTTTGGTCGTGAAGTCTTTAATAATGCTGGGATGAAAACCCTGACTCCATTCGACTCAAAATTAATGTTGGACCTGTGGATTGCTAAAACTGTTTTGTCGTGAAGTCTTTAATAATGCTGGGATGAAAATCCTGACTCCATTCGACTTAATAATGCTTGGATGAAAATCCTGACTCCATTCGACTCAAATTTAATGTTGGTCCTGTAGATTGCTAAAACTGTTTGGTCGTGAAGTCTTTAATAATGCTGGGATGAAAATCCTGACTCCATTCGACTCAAATTTAATGTTGGACCTGTAGATTGCTAAAACTGTTTTGTCGTGGAGTCTTTAATAATGCTGGGATGAAAATCCTGACTCCATTCGACTCAAATTTAATGTTCGACCTGCGGTTTGCTAAAACTGTTTTGTCGTGAAGTCTTTAATAATGCTGGGATGAAAATCCGGACTCCATTCGACTCAATAATGCATGGATGAAAATCCTGACTCCATTCGACTCAAATTTAATGTTGGACCTGTAGATTGCTAAAACTGTTTGGTCGTGAAGTCTTTAATAATGCTGGGATGAAAATCCAGACTCCATTCGACTCAAATTTAATGTTGGACCTGTGGATTGCTAAAACTGTTTTGTCGTGAAGTCTTTAATAATGCTGGGATGAAAATTCTGACTCCATTCGACTTAATAATGCTTGGATAAAAATCCTGACTCCATTCGACTCAAATTTAATGTTGGTCCTGTAGATTGATAGAACTGTTTGGTCGTGAAGTCTTTAATAATGCTGGGATGAAAACCCTGACTCCATTCGACTCAAAATTAATGTTGGACCTGTGGATTGCTAAAACTGTTTTGTCGTGAAGTCTTTAATAATGCTGGGATGAAAATCCTGACTCCATTCGACTTAATAATGCTTGGATGAAAATCCTGACTCCGTTCGACTCAAATTTAATGTTGGACCTGTAGATTGCTAAAACTGTTTGGTCGTGAAGTCTTTAATAATGCTGGGATGAAAACCCAGACTCCATTCGATTCAAATTTAATGTTGGACCAGTGGATTGCTAAAACTGTTTTGTCGTGAAGTCTTTAATAATGCTGGGATGAAAATTCTGACTCCATTCGACTTAATAATGCTTGGATAAAAATCCTGACTCCATTCGACTCAAATTTAATGTTGGTCCTGTAGATTGATAGAACTGTTTGGTCGTGAAGTCTTTAATAATGCTGGGATGAAAACCCTGACTCCATTCGACTCAAAATTAATGTTGGACCTGTGGATTGCTAAAACTGTTTTGTCGTGAAGTCTTTAATAATGCTGGGATGAAAATCCTGACTCCATTCGACTTAATAATGCTTGGATGAAAATCCTGACTCCATTCGACTCAAATTTAATGTTGGACCTGTAGATTGCTGAAACTGTTTGGTCGTGAAGTCTTTAATAATGCTGGGATGAAAACCCAGACTCCATTCGATTCAAATTTAATGTTGGACCTGTGGATTGCTAAAACTGTTTTGTCGTGAAGTCTTTAATAATGCTGGGATGAAAATTCTGACTCCATTCGACTTAATAATGCTTGGATAAAAATCCTGACTCCATTCGACTCAAATTTAATGTTGGTCCTGTAGATTGATAGAACTGTTTGGTCGTGAAGTCTTTAATAATGCTGGGATGAAAACCCTGACTCCATTCGACTCAAAATTAATGTTGGACCTGTGGATTGCTAAAACTGTTTTGTTGTGAAGTCTTTAATAATGCTGGGATGAAAATCCTGACTCCATTCGACTTAATAATGCTTGGATGAAAATCCTGACTCCGTTCGACTCAAATTTAATGTTGGACCTGTAGATTGCTAAAACTGTTTGGTCGTGAAGTCTTTAATAATGCTGGGATGAAAACCCAGACTCCATTCGATTCAAATTTAATGTTGGACCTGTGGATTGCTAAAACTGTTTTGTCGTGAAGTCTTTAATAATGCTGGGATGAAAATCCGGACTCCATTCGACTCAAATTTAATGTTCGACCTGCGGTTTGCTAAAACTGTTTGAACGTGAAGTCTTTAATAATGCTTGGATGAAAACCCAGACTCCATTCGATTCAAATTTAATGTTGGACCTGTGGATTGCTAAAACTGTTTTGTCGTGAAGTCTTTAATAATGCTGGGATGAAAATCCTGACTCCATTCGACTAAAATTTAATGTTGGACCTGTGAATTGCTAAAACTGTTTGGTCGTGAAGTCTTTAATAATGCTGGGATGAAAATCCTGACTCCATTCGACTTAATAATGCTGGGATGAAAATCCTGACTCCATTCGACTCAAATTTAATGTTGGTCCTGTAGATTGATAAAACTGTTTGGTCGTGAAGTCTTTAATAATGCTGGGATGAAAACCCAGACTCCATTCGATTCAAATTTAATGTTGGACCTGTGGATTGCTAATACTGTTTTGTCGTGAAGTCTTTCATAATGCTGGGATGAAAATCCTGACTCCATTCGACTTAATAATGCTTGGATGAAAATCCTGACTCCATTCGACTCAAATTTAATGTTGGTCCTGTAGATTGCTAAAACTGTTTGGTCGTGAAGTCTTTAATAATGCTGGGATGAAAACCCTGACTCCATTCGACTCAAATTTAATGTTGGACCTGTGGATTGCTAAACCTGTTTGGTCGTGAAGTCTTTAATAATGCTGGGATGAAAATCCTGACTCCATTCGACTCAAATTTAATGTTGGACCTGTAGATTGCTAAAACTGTTTGGTCGTGAAGTCTTTAATAATGCTGGGATGGAAACCCTGACTCCATTCGACTCAAATTTAATGTTGGACCTGTGGATTGCTAAAACTGTTTTGTCGTGAAGTCTTTAATAATGCTGGGATGAAAATCCTGACTCCATTCGACTTAATAATGCTTGGATGAAAATCCTGACTCCATTCGACTCAAATTTAATGTTGGTCCTGTAGATTGCTAAAACTGTTCGGTCGTGAAGTCTTTAATAATGCTGGGATGAAAACCCTGACTCCATTCGACTCAAATTTAATGTTGGACCTGTGGATTGCTAAAACTGTTTTGTCGTGAAGTCTTTAATAATGCTGGGATGAAAATCCTGACTCCATTCGACTTAATAATGCTTGGATGAAAATCCTGACTCCATTCGACTCAAATTTAATGTTGGTCCTGTAGATTGCTAAAACTGTTTGGTCGTGAAGTCTTTAATAATGCTGGGATGAAAACCCAGACTCCATTCGACTCAAAATTTATGTTGGACCTGTGGATTGCTAAAACTGTTTTGTCGTGAAGTCTTTAATAATGCTGGGATGAAAATCCTGACTCCATTCGACTCAAATTTAATGTTCGACCTGCGGTTTGCTAAAACTGTTTTGTCGTGAAGTCTTTAATAATGCTGGGATGAAAATCCTGACTCCATTCGACTTAATAATGCTTGGATGAAAATCCTGACTCCATTCGACTCAAATTTAATGTTGGACCTGTAGATTGCTAAAACTGTTTGGTCGTGAAGTCTTTAATAATGCTGGGATGAAAACCCAGACTCCATTCGATTCAAATTTAATGTTGGACCTGTGGATTGCTAAAACTGTTTTGTCGTGAAGTCTTTAATAATGCTGGGATGAAAATCCTGACTCCATTCGACTTAATAATGCTTGGATGAAAATCCTGACTCCATTCGACTCAAATTTAATGTTGGTCCTGTAGATTGATAGAACTGTTTGGTCGTGAAGTCTTTAATAATGCTGGGATGAAAACCCTGACTCCATTCGACTCAAAATTAATGTTGGACCTGTGGATTGCTAAAACTGTTTTGTCGTGAAGTCTTTAATAATGCTGGGATGAAAATCCTGACTCCATTCGACTTAATAATGCTGGGATGAAAATCCTGACTCCATTCGACTCAAATTTAATGTTGGTCCTGTAGATTGCTAAAACTGTTTGGTCGTGAAGTCTTTAATAATGCTGGGATGAAAACCCTGACTCCATTCGACTCAAATTTAATGTTGGACCTGTAGATTGCTAAAACTGTTTGGTCGTGAAGTCTTTAATAATGCTGGGATGAAAACCCAGACTCCATTCGATTCAAATTTAATGTTGGACCTGTGGATTGCTAAAACTGTTTTGTCGTGAAGTCTTTAATAATGCTGGGATGAAAATCCTGACTCCATTCGACTTAATAATGCTTGGATGAAAATCCTGACTCCATTCGACTCAAATTTAATGTTGGTCCTGTAGATTGATAAAACTGTTTGGTCGTGAAGTCTTTAATAATGCTGGGATGAAAACCCAGACTCCATTCGATTCAAATTTAATGTTGGACCTGTGGATTGCTAAAACTGTTTTGTCGTGAAGTCTTTAATAATGCTGGGATGAAAATCCTGACTCCATTCGACTTAATAATGCTTGGATGAAAATCCTGACTCCATTCGACTCAAATTTAATGTTGGTCCTGTAGATTGCTAAAACTGTTTGGTCGTGAAGTCTTTAATAATGCTGGGATGAAAACCCTGACTCCATTCGACTCAAATTTAATGTTGGACCTGTGGATTGCTAAACGTGTTTGGTCGTGAAGTCTTTAATAATGCTGGGATGAAAATCCTGACTCCATTCGACTCAAATTTAATGTTGGAC
Source organism: Adelphocoris suturalis (assembly GCA_030762985.1). Taxonomy (NCBI): domain Eukaryota; kingdom Metazoa; phylum Arthropoda; class Insecta; order Hemiptera; family Miridae; genus Adelphocoris; species Adelphocoris suturalis. Next base: position 9,154,892 of record JAUMHS010000013.1, read on the forward strand.
CTGTAGATTGCTAAAACTGTTTGGTCGTGAAGTCTTTAATAATGCTGGGATGGAAACCCTGACTCCATTCGACTCAAATTTAATGTTGGACCTGTGGATTGCTAAAACTGTTTTGTCGTGAAGTCTTTAATAATGCTGGGATGAAAATCCTGACTCCATTCGACTTAATAATGCTTGGATGAAAATCCTGACTCCATTCGACTCAAATTTAATGTTGGTCCTGTAGATTGCTAAAACTGTTCGGTCGTGAAGTCTTTAATAATGCTGGGATGAAAACCCTGACTCCATTCGACCCAAATTTAATGTTGGACCTGTGGATTGCTAAAACTGTTTTGTCGTGAAGTCTTTAATAATGCTGGGATGAAAATCCTCACTCCATTCGACTCAAATTTAATGTTGGACCTGTGGATTGCTAAAACTGTTTTGTCGTGGAGTCTTTAATAATGCTGGGATGAAAATCCTGACTCCATTCGACTCAAATTTAATGTTCGACCTGCGGTTTGCTAAAACTGTTTTGTCGTGAAGTCTTTAATAATGCTGGTATGAAAATCCTGACTCCATTCGACTCAAATTCAATGTTGGACCTACGGATTGTTAAAACTGGTTGGTCGTGAAGTCTTTAATAATGCTGGGATGAAAATCCTGACTCCATTCGACTCAAATTCAATGTTGGACCTACGGATTGTTAAAACTGGTTGGTCGTGAAGTCTTTAATAATGCTGGGATGAAAATCCTGACTCCATTCGACTCAAATTTAATGTTGGACCTGTAGATTGCTGAAACTGTTTGGTCGTGAAGTCTTTAATAATGCTGGGATGAAAATCCTGACTCCATTCGACTCAAATTCAATGTTGGACCTACGGATTGTTAAAACTGGTTGGTCGTGAAGTCTTTAATAATGCTGGGATGAAAATCCTGACTCCATTCGACTTAATAATGCTGGGATGAAAATCCTGACTCCATTCGACTCAAATTTAATGTTGGACCTACGGATTGTTAAAACTGTTTGGTCGTGAAGTCTTTAATAATGCTGGGATGAAAATCCTGACTCCATTCGACTCAAATTTAATGTTCGACCTGCGGTTTGCTAAAACTGTTTTGTCGTGAAGTCTTTAATAATGCTGGTATGAAAATCCTGACTCCATTCGACTCAAATTCAATGTTGGACCTACGGATTGTTAAAACTGGTTGGTCGTGAAGTCTTTAATAATGCTGGGATGAACATCCTGACTCCATTCGACTCAAATTCAATGTTGGACCTACGGATTGTTAAAACTGGTTGGTCGTGAAGTCTTTAATAATGCTGGGATGAAAATCCTGACTCCATTCGACTCAAATTTAATGTTGGACCTGTAGATTGCTAAAACTGTTTGCTCGTGAAGTCTTTAATAATGCTGGGATGAAAATCCTGACTCCATTCCACTCAAATTCAATGTTGGACTTACGGATTGTTAAAACTGGTAGGTCGTGAAGTCTTTAATAATGCTGGGATGAAAATCCTGACTCCATTCGACTTAATAATGCTGGGATGAAAATCCAGACTCCATTCGACTCAAATTTAATGTTGGACCTGTGGATTGCTTAACCTGTTTGGTCGTGAAGTCTTTAATAATGCTGGAATGAAAATCCTGACTCCATTCGACTCAAATTTAATGTTCGACCTGCGGTTTGCTAAAACTGTGTTGTCGTGAAGTCTTTAATAATGCTGGGATGAAAATCCTGACTCCATTCGACTCAAATTCAATGTTGGACCTACGGATTGTTAAAACTGGTTGGTCGTGAAGTCTTTAATAATGCTGGGATGAAAATCCTGACTCCATTCGACTCAAATTCAATGTTGGACTTACGGATTGTTAAAACTGGTTGGTCGTGAAGTCTTTAATAATGCTGGGATGAAAATCCTGACTCCATTCGACTCAAATTCAATGTTGGACCTACGGATTGTTAAAACTGGTTGGTCGTGAAGTCTTTAATAATGCTGGGATGAAAATCCTGACTCCATTCGACTTAATAATGCTGGGATGAAAATCCAGACTCCATTGGACTCAAATTTAATGTTGGACCTGTGGATTGCTAAACCTGTTTGGTCGTGAAATCTTTAATAATGCTGGGATGAAAATCCTGTCTCGATTCGACTCAAATTTAATGTTCGACCTGCGATTTGCTAAAACTGTTTTGTCGTGAAGTCTTTAATAATGCTGGTATGAAAATCCTGACTCCATTCGACTCAAATTCAATGTTGGACCTACGGATTGTTAAAACTGGTTGGTCGTGAAGTCTTTAATAATGCTGGGATGAACATCCTGACTCCATTCGACTCAAATTCAATGTTGGACCTACGGATTGTTAAAACTGGTTGGTCGTGAAGTCTTTAATAATGCTGGAATGAAAATCCTGACTCCATTCGACTCAAATTCAATGTTGGACCTACGGATTGTTAAAACTGGTTGGTCGTGAAGTCTTAAATAATGCTGGGATGAACATCCTGACTCCATTCGACTCAAATTCAATGTTGGACCTACGGATTGTTAAAACTGGTTGGTCGTGAAGTCTTTAATAATGCTGGGATGAAAATCCTGACTCCATTCGACTCAAATTCAATGTTGGACCTACGGATTGTTAAAACTGGTTGGTCGTGAAGTCTTTAATAATGCTGGGATGAAAATCCTGACTCCATTCGACTTAATAATGCTGGGATGAAAATCCAGACTCCATTCGACTCAAATTTAATGTTGGACCTGTGGATTGCTAAACCTGTTTGGTCGTGAAGTCTTTAATAATGCTGGGATGAAAATCCTGACTCCATTCGACTCAAATTTAATGTTGGACCTACGGATTGTTAAAACTGGTTGGTCGTGAAGTCTTTAATAATGCTGGGATGAAAATCCTGACTCCATTCGACTCAAATTCAATGTTGGACCTACGGATTGTTAAAACTGGTTGGTCGTGAAGTCTTTAATAATGCTGGGATGAAAATCCTGACTCCATTCGACTCAAATTCAATGTTGGACCTACGGATTGTTAAAACTGGTTGGTCGTGAAGTCTTTAATAATGCTGGGATGAAAATCCTGACTCCATTCGACTCAAATTCAATGTTGGACCTACGGATTGTTAAAACTGGTTGGTCGTGAAGTCTTTAATAATGCTGGGATGAAAATCCTGACTCCATTCGACTCAAATTCAATGTTGGACCTACGGATTGTTAAAACTGGTTGGTCGTGAAGTCTTTAATAATGCTGGGATGAAAATCCTGACTCCATTCGACTTAATAATGCTGGGATGAAAATCCAGACTCCATTGGACTCAAATTTAATGTTGGACCTGTGGATTGCTAAACCTGTTTGGTCGTGAAATCTTTAATAATGCTGGGATGAAAATTCTGTCTCGATTCGACTCAAATTTAATGTTCGACCTGCGATTTGCTAAAACTGTTTTGTCGTGAAGTCTTTAATAATGCTGGGATGAAAATCCGGACTCCATTCGACTTAATAATGCTTGGATGAAAATCCTGACTCCATTCGACTCAAATTTAATGTTGGTCCTGTAGATTGATAGAACTGTTTGGTCGTGAAGTCTTTAATAATGCTGGGATGAAAACCCTGACTCCATTCGACTCAAAATTAATGTTGGACCTGTGGATTGCTAAAACTGTTTTGTTGTGAAGTCTTTAATAATGCTGGGATGAAAATCCTGACTCCATTCGACTTAATAATGCTTGGATGAAAATCCTGACTCCGTTCGACTCAAATTTAATGTTGGACCTGTAGATTGCTAAAACTGTTTGGTCGTGAAGTCTTTAATAATGCTGGGATGAAAACCCAGACTCCATTCGATTCAAATTTAATGTTGGACCTGTGGATTGCTAAAACTGTTTTGTCGTGAAGTCTTTAATAATGCTGGGATGAAAATCCTGACTCCATTCGACTTAATAATGCTTGGATGAAAATCCTGACTCCATTCGACTCAAATTTAATGTTGGTCCTGTAGATTGATAGAACTGTTTGGTCGTGAAGTCTTTAATAATGCTGGGATGAAAACCCTGACTCCATTTGACTCAAAATTAATGTTGGACCTGTGGAATGCTAAAACTGTTTGGTCGTGAAGTCTTTAATAATGCTGGGATGAAAATCCTGACTCCATTCGACTTAATAATGCTTGGATGAAAATCCTGACTCCATTCGACTCAAATTTAATGTTGGACCTGTAGATTGCTAAAACTGTTTGGTCGTGAAGTCTTTAATAATGCTGGGATGAAAACCCAGACTCCATTCGATTCAAATTTAATGTTGGACCTGTGGATTGCTAAAACTGTTTTGTCGTGAAGTCTTTAATAATGCTGGGATGAAAATCCTGACTCCATTCGACTTAATAATGCTTGGATGAAAATCCTGACTCCATTCGACTCAAATTTAATGTTGGTCCTGTAGATTGATAGAACTGTTTGGTCGTGAAGTCTTTAATAATGCTGGGATGAAAACCCTGACTCCATTCGACTCAAAATTAATGTTGGACCTGTGGATTGCTAAAACTGTTTTGTCGTGAAGTCTTTAATAATGCTGGGATGAAAATCCTGACTCCATTCGACTTAATAATGCTTGGATGAAAATCCTGACTCCGTTCGACTCAAATTTAATGTTGGACCTGTAGATTGCTAAAACTGTTTGGTCGTGAAGTCTTTAATAATGCTGGGATGAAAACCCAGACTCCATTCGATTCAAATTTAATGTTGGACCTGTGGATTGCTAAAACTGTTTTGTCGTGAAGTCTTTAATAATGCTGGGATGAAAACCCGGACTCCATTCGACTCAAATTTAATGTTCGACCTGCGGTTTGCTAAAACTGTTTGAACGTGAAGTCTTTAATAATGCTTGGATGAAAACCCAGACTCCATTCGATTCAAATTTAATGTTGGACCTGTGGATTGCTAAAACTGTTTTGTCGTGAAGTCTTTAATAATGCTGGGATGAAAATCCGGACTCCATTCGACTCAAATTTAATGTTCGACCTGCGGTTTGCTAAAACTGTTTGGTCGTGAAGTCTTTAATAATGCTGGGATGAAAATCCTGACTCCATTCGACTTAATAATGCTTGGATGAAAATCCTGACTCCATTCGACTCAAATTTAATTTTGGTCCTGTAGATTGATAAAACTGTTTGGTCGTGAAGTCTTTAATAATGCTGGGATGAAAACCCAGACTCCATTCGATTCAAATTTAATGTTGGACCTGTGGATTGCTAATACTGTTTTGTCGTGAAGTCTTTCATAATGCTGGGATGAAAATCCTGACTCCATTCGACTTAATAATGCTTGGATGAAAATCCTGACTCCATTCGACTCAAATTTAATGTTGGTCCTGTAGATTGCTAAAACTGTTTGGTCGTGAAGTCTTTAATAATGCTGGGATGAAAACCCTGACTCCATTCGACTCAAATTTAATGTTGGACCTGTGGATTGCTAAACGTGTTTGGTCGTGAAGTCTTTAATAATGCTGGGATGAAAATCCTGACTCCATTCGACTCAAATTTAATGTTGGACCTGTAGATTGCTAAAACTGTTTGGTCGTGAAGTCTTTAATAATGCTGGGATGGAAACCCTGACTCCATTCGACTCAAATTTAATGTTGGACCTGTGGATTGCTAAAACTGTTTTGTCGTGAAGTCTTTAATAATGCTGGGATGAAAATCCTGACTCCATTCGACTTAATAATGCTTGGATGAAAATCCTGACTCCATTCGACTCAAATTTAATGTTGGTCCTGTAGATTGCTAAAACTGTTCGGTCGTGAAGTCTTTAATAATGCTGGGATGAAAACCCTGACTCCATTCGACTCAAATTTAATGTTGGACCTGTGGATTGCTAAAACTGTTTTGTCGTGAAGTCTTTAATAATGCTGGGATGAAAATCCTGACTCCATTCGACTTAATAATGCTTGGATGAAAATCCTGACTCCATTCGACTCAAATTTAATGTTGGTCCTGTAGATTGCTAAAACTGTTTGGTCGTGAAGTCTTTAATAATGCTGGGATGAAAACCCAGACTCCATTCGATTCAAAATTTATGTTGGACCTGTGGATTGCTAAAACTGTTTTGTCGTGGAGTCTTTAATAATGCTGGGATGAAAATCCTGACTCCATTCGACTCAAATTTAATGTTCGACCTGCGGTTTGCTAAAACTGTTTTGTCGTGAAGTCTTTAATAATGCTGGGATGAAAATCCTGACTCCATTCGACTTAATAATGCTTGGATGAAAATCCTGACTCCATTCGACTCAAATTTAATGTTGGACCTGTAGATTGCTAAAACTGTTTGGTCGTGAAGTCTTTAATAATGCTGGGATGAAAACCCAGACTCCATTCGATTCAAATTTAATGTTGGACCTGTGGATTGCTAAAACTGTTTTGTCGTGAAGTCTTTAATAATGCTGGGATGAAAATCCTGACTCCATTCGACTTAATAATGCTTGGATGAAAATCCTGACTCCATTCGACTCAAATTTAATGTTGGTCCTGTAGATTGATAGAACTGTTTGGTCGTGAAGTCTTTAATAATGCTGGGATGAAAACCCTGACTCCATTCGACTCAAATTTAATGTTGGACCTGTGGATTGCTAAAACTGTTTGGTCGTGAAGTCTTTAATAATGCTGATATGAAAATCCTGACTCCATTCGACTTAATAATGCTTGGATGAAAATCCTGACTCCATTCGACTCAAATTTAATGTTGGTCCTGTAGATTGCTAAAACTGTTTGGTCGTGAAGTCTTTAATAATGCTGGGATGAAAACCCTGACTCCATTCGACTCAAATTTAATGTTGGACCTGTAGATTGCTAAAACTGTTTGGTCGTGAAGTCTTTAATAATGCTGGGATGAAAACCCAGACTCCATTCGACTCAAATTTAATGTTGGACCTGTGGATTGCTAAAACTGTTTTGTCGTGAAGTCTTTAATAATGCTGGGATGAAAATCCGGACTCCATTCGACTCAAATTTAATGTTCGACCTGCGGTTTGCTAAAACTGTTTTGTCGTGAAGTCTTTAATAATGCTGGGATGAAAATCCAGACTCCATTCGACTCAAATTTAATGTTGGACCTGTGGATTGCTAAAACTGTTTTGTCGTGAAGTCTTTAATAATGCTGGGATGAAAATCCGGACTCCATTCGACTCAAATTTAATGTTCGACCTGCGGTTTGCTAAAACTGTTTGGTCGTGAAGTCTTTAATAATGCTGGGATGAAAATCCTGACTCCATTCGACTCAAATTTAATGTTGGACCTGTAGATTGCTGAAACTGTTTGGTCGTGAAGTCTTTAATAATGCTGGGATGAAAACCCAGACTCCATTCGATTCAAATTTAATGTTGGACCTGTGGATTGCTAAAACTGTTTTGTCGTGAAGTCTTTAATAATGCTGGGATGAAAATCCTGACTCCATTCGACTTAATAATGCTTGGATGAAAATCCTGACTCCATTCGACTCAAATTTAATGTTGGTCCTGTAGATTGATAAAACTGTTTGGTCGTGAAGTCTTTAATAATGCTGGGATGAAAACCCAGACTCCATTCGATTCAAATTTAATGTTGGACCTGTGGATTGCTAAAACTGTTTTGTCGTGAAGTCTTTCATAATGCTGGGATGAAAATCCTGACTCCATTCGACTTAATAATGCTTGGATGAAAATCCTGACTCCATTCGACTCAAATTTAATGTTGGTCCTGTAGATTGCTAAAACTGTTTGGTCGTGAAGTCTTTAATAATGCTGGGATGAAAACCCTGACTCCATTCGACTCAAATTTAATGTTGGACCTGTGGATTGCTAAACGTGTTTGGTCGTGAAGTCTTTAATAATGCTGGGATGAAAATCCTGACTCCATTCGACTCAAATTTAATGTTGGACCTGTAGATTGCTAAAACTGTTTGGTCGTGAAGTCTTTAATAATGCTGGGATGGAAACCCTGACTCCATTCGACTCAAATTTAATGTTGGACCTGTGGATTGCTAAAACTGTTTTGTCGTGAAGTCTTTAATAATGCTGGGATGAAAATCCTGACTCCATTCGACTTAATAATGCTTGGATGAAAATCCTGACTCCATTCGACTCAAATTTAATGTTGGTCCTGTAGATTGCTAAAACTGTTCGGTCGTGAAGTCTTTAATAATGCTGGGATGAAAACCCTGACTCCATTCGACTCAAATTTAATGTTGGACCTGTGGATTGCTAAAACTGTTTTGTCGTGAAGTCTTTAATAATGCTGGGATGAAAATCCTGACTCCATTCGACTCAAATTTAATGTTGGACCTGTGGATTGCTAAAACTGTTTTGTCGTGGAGTCTTTAATAATGCTGGGATGAAAATCCTGACTCCATTCGACTCAAATTTAATGTTCGACCTGCGGTTTGCTAAAACTGTTTTGTCGTGAAGTCTTTAATAATGCTGGTACGAAAATCCTGACTCCATTCGACTCAAATTCAATGTTGGACCTACGGATTGTTAAAACTGGTTGGTCGTGAAGTCTTTAATAATGCTGGGATGAAAATCCTGACTCCATTCGACTCAAATTCAATGTTGGACCTACGGATTGTTAAAACTGGTTGGTCGTGAAGTCTTTAATAATGCTGGGATGAAAATCCTGACTCCATTCGACTCAAATTTAATGTTGGACCTACGGATTGCTAAAACTGGTTGGTCGTGAAGTCTTTAATAATGCTGGGATGAAAATCCTGACTCCATTCGACTCAAATTCAATGTTGGACCTACGGATTGTTAAAACTGGTTGGTCGTGAAGTCTTTAATAATGCTGGGATGAAAATCCTGACTCCATTCGACTTAATAATGCTGGGATGAAAATCCAGACTCCATTCGACTCAAATTTAATGTTGGACCTGTGGATTGCTAAAACTGTTTGGTCGTGAAGTCTTTAATAATGCTGGGATGAAAATCCTGACTCCATTCGACTCAAATTTAATGTTCGACCTGCGGTTTGCTAAAACTGTTTTGTCGTGAAGTCTTTAATAATGCTGGTATGAAAATCCTGACTCCATTCGACTCAAATTCAATGTTGGACCTACGGATTGTTAAAACTGGTTGGTCGTGAAGTCTTTAATAATGCTGGGATGAAAATCCTGACTCCATTCGACTCAAATTCAATGTTGGACCTACGGATTGTTAAAACTGGTTGGTCGTGAAGTCTTTAATAATGCTGGGATGAAAATCCTGACTCCATTCGACTCAAATTTAATGTTGGACCTGCGGTTTGCTAAAACTGTTTGGTCGTGAAGTCTTTAATAATGCTGGGATGAAAATCCTGACTCCATTCGACTCAAATTCAATGTTGGACCTACGGATTGTTAAAACTGGTTGGTCGTGAAGTCTTTAATAATGCTGGGATGAAAATCCTGACTCCATTCGACTTAATAATGCTGGGATGAAAATCCTGACTCCATTCGACTCAAATTTAATGTTGGACCTGTAGATTGCTAAAACTGTTTGGTCGTGAAGTCTTTAATAATGCTGGGATGAAAATCCTGACTCCATTCGACTCAAATTCAATGTTGGACCTACGGATTGTTAAAACTGGTTGGTCGTGAAGTCTTTAATAATGCTGGGATGAAAATCCTGACTCCATTCGACTCAAATTCAATGTTGGACCTACGGATTGTTAAAACTGGTTGGTCGTGAAGTCTTTAATAATGCTGGGATGAAAATCCTGACTCCATTCGACTCAAATTCAATGTTGGACCTACGGATTGTTAAAACTGGTTGGTCGTGAAGTCTTTAATAATGCTGGGATGAAAATCCTGACTCCATTCGACTCAAATTCAATGTTGGACCTACGGATTGTTAAAACTGGTTGGTCGTGAAGTCTTTAATAATGCTGGGATGAAAATCCTGACTCCACCTGACTCCATTGGACTCAAATTTAATTGGACCTGTGGATTGCTAAACCTGTTTGGTCGTGAAATCTTTAATAATGCTGGGATGAAAATCCTGTCTCGATTCGACTCAAATTTAATGTTCGACCTGCGATTTGCTAAAACTGTTTTGTCGTGAAGTCTTTAATAATGCTGGTATGAAAATCCTGACTCCATTCGACTCAAATTCAATGTTGGACCTACGGATTGTTAAAACTGGTTGGTCGTGAAGTCTTTAATAATGCTGGGATGAACATCCTGACTCCATTCGACTCAAATTCAATGTTGGACCTACGGATTGTTAAAACTGGTTGGTCGTGAAGTCTTTAATAATGCTGGGATGAAAATCCTGACTCCATTCGACTCAAATTCAATGTTGGACCTACGGATTGTTAAAACTGGTTGGTCGTGAAGTCTTTAATAATGCTGGGATGAACATCCTGACTCCATTCGACTCAAATTCAATGTTGGACCTACGGATTGTTAAAACTGGTTGGTCGTGAAGTCTTTAATAATGCTGGAATGAAAATCCTGACTCCATTCGACTCAAATTCAATGTTGGACCTACGGATTGTTAAAACTGGTTGGTCGTGAAGTCTTTAATAATGCTGGGATGAAAATCCTGACTCCATTCGACTTAATAATGCTGGGATGAAAATCCAGACTCCATTCGACTCAAATTTAATGTTGGACCTGTGGATTGCTAAACCTGTTTGGTCGTGAAGTCTTTAATAATGCTGGGATGAAAATCCTGACTCCATTCGACTCAAATTTAATGTTCGACCTGCGGTTTGCTAAAACTGTGTTGTCGTGAAGTCTTTAATAATGCTGGGATGAAAATCCTGACTCCATTCGACTCAAATTCAATGTTGGACCTACGGATTGTTAAAACTGGTTGGTCGTGAAGTCTTTAATAATGCTGGGATGAAAATCCTGACTCCATTCGACTCAAATTCAATGTTGGACCTACGGATTGTTAAAACTGGTTGGTCGTGAAGTCTTTAATAATGCTGGGATGAAAATCCTGACTCCATTCGACTCAAATTCAATGTTGGACCTACGGATTGTTAAAACTGGTTGGTCGTGAAGTCTTTAATAATGCTGGGATGAAAATCCTGACTCCATTCGACTTAATAATGCTGGGATGAAAATCCAGACTCCATTGGACTCAAATTTAATGTTGGACCTGTGGATTGCTAAACCTGTTTGGTCGTGAAATCTTTAATAATGCTGGGATGAAAATTCTGTCTCGATTCGACTCAAATTTAATGTTCGACCTGCGATTTGCTAAAACTGTTTTGTCGTGAAGTCTTTAATAATGCTGGGATGAAAATCCGATTCGACTCCATTCGACTCAAATTTAATGTTCGTGACCTGCGACTCCATTGCTAAAACTGTTTTGTCGTGAAGTCTTTAATAATGCTGGGATGAAAATCCAGACTCCATTCGACTCAAATTCAATGTTGGACCTACGGATTGTTAAAACTGGTTGGTCGTGAAGTCTTTAATAATGCTGGGATGAAAATCCTGACTCCATTCGACTCAAATTCAATGTTGGACCTACGGATTGTTAAAACTGGTTGGTCGTGAAGTCTTTAATAATGCTGGGATGAAAATCCTGACTCCATTCGACTCAAATTCAATGTTGGACCTACGGATTGTTAAAACTGGTTGGTCGTGAAGTCTTTAATAATGCTGGGATGAAAATCCTGACTCCATTCGACTTAATAATGCTGGGATGAAAATCCAGACTCCATTGGACTCAAATTTAATGTTGGACCTGTGGATTGCTAAACCTGTTTGGTCGTGAAATCTTTAATAATGCTGGGATGAAAATCCTGTCTCGATTCGACTCAAATTTAATGTTCGACCTGCGATTTGCTAAAACTGTTTTGTCGTGAAGTCTTTAATAATGCTGGGATGAAAATCCGGACTCCATTCGACTCAAATTTAATGTTCGACCTGCGGTTTGCTAAAACTGTTTTGTCGTGAAGTCTTTAATAATGCTGGGATGAAAATCCAGACTCCATTCGACTCAAATTTAATGTTGGTCCTGTGGATTGCTATAACTGTTTGGTCGTGAAGTCTTTAATACTTCCGGGATGAAAATCCAGACTCCATTCGACTCAAATTTAATGTTGGACCTGTGAATTGCTAAAACTGTTTTGTCGTGAAGTCTTTAATAATGCTGGGATGAAAATCCTGACTTCATTCAACTAAAATTTAATGTTGGACCTGCGGATTGCTAAAACTTGGGGGCGTTGACCCGAAGCTAGTAATAGCATCATGGCCAATTTCTTAGTTAGAAAAACGTACTGATTCATCAATAGATGTGTTGAAAAACTGCAGTACTAAATCCGGGTCCTAGGTATTTTCGTATTTGGTGGAGGTTGTAGTCTAAAGACTGCCTTCAAATACCTTTTGATAATAGGGTCCGACCCCAATTCATTTTGAGAAATCAGTGACAAGGCAGCTCGATGAACATTAAACGAGCTAAATGATTATGAAGTTGATTGTAAAATATTATTTTCAAGAAATAGTATGTTGGCTTATTTAGCTTTGTTCATGTCGTCCCCTCTTGTGTTCCTACTGCCCCTTGGAGTATTGCGATGGCAAATTCTTCCTGAGAGGAAAAGAGCTTATTGTCGATGCTAGAACTACGAATTGCTGGTATCGTTTGGAGACATTGTCCTGATGTTAGTAGTGACCCATCGGGTGCAACCAGGATGCCTCTCACATTCCTTGCCTTTACTTTTCTCAATACCCACGGCATTAATACTGGCAGGTCGGTGTGAATGCATAGAAAATCTCATTATTCCAGCAACGGGTGACTGCATCCACTCATGAAATGAACGGTTTAGCTCAATACCCAGTCTGCTGACCTTGGGGTTCCAGCCCTTTACAGTGCATCGAATACCCCCTTTTCAGATGTAGCCAAGTTTCCGGCATATATTCGTAATTTACGTCTCACGCAAACATTCCAAATTCGTTCCGTTATCTAGTGTAAGTGAGGGAACAAAACCAAGATCATCTTATTGATTAAGGTCCCTGCTGTCATGTTGCCTACACGTAGTAATATACGACGGTAAGACCCATCCCTTGTAACTAATCTGAAAATTCCTCTATTGGGGACCCCACCAGCCACTGATTCTGTTAGTGGGGCAAATGCCACTCCATTCTGGGTCCAAACTATCCGCCCAGATAGAATTATCGGAACGGATTGGGTACATTCTGTGTCGCTCGCAGCCACCAGTGCAAATCTGATTTGGCTTGATTAGATATGGTGCCGCCAGCACGAAAATTGCCTGCTGACCGCTTGAGGCTTTCATTTTTACCCTTTCGAAATTATGTAAGTGCAGCGGACTGAATAGTATTGCTGGTGAGCATAAGACTAGGAACAATTTTAATAGTTCTCCCTAGCGTCCGTATGGATAAGGGCTCCGAACACCTAATTGCTGTAACCTGCTGGTTTCTCAATTTGCCATTACTGGGCGAAGAAATATGTGAAAACCCAAAAAGCGCCGATGCTAACCCCATAGGTAGTGCCGTGAAGACGTAACTTGTACTACTTGGGCTAAAAGCTAGATATTTTCTATGCTCTGGTGCGACTCAGTCCATAAAGTAAGTATCTTCAAGATCTGAACTGGCCCCTAAATCTGCCCATTATCCAGTAAATCTCCAACATCGATCTCTACCCGAGAGTTGCTCAAAGGAGACTAACGGGGTTGAGAGAATGGCTGTAAAACTTTTGAATCGAACAGCACCTGGGACTAGTTCTAATAATAAATCTCATTGATCGAAATTAATAACGGACTTACCAATAGGAACGTAGTATATATTTCATGGAAATCCGTAAGAATGGAAAGTGGTCGAATAGATGTCAAAATGATGCACCTATTCGGTGTAGTCTAGTCCTTTTGACATGGTACCCACCCCTTTTGGGATGGGAAGAAAGAAAAGTCGGACCACTGAAGGAGTCTTTTTAATTAATCAGAAATGGAGTAATTAACCCAGATCGGAGTACTGGATGCCAGCGGATGGGGGCACGACTGAGAAACCGTCAAACGCTGGTTTCATTTTTATGGTTCTCCTGATCCTCTCCTGGAAAGGCCTCAAAACCGGTCTACGGGGAACTACCCCGGAGTCCGGGTTCCCCACAGTGCAGAAAACTCGGGCTACGAGTGTGACAGAGTTCCCGTCAGAATCCCAGAGAAAGCGCTGCCGTCGCTCCGTTGTTACCCAACAGGCGTCGCACGCCTCTTCTCATGTTTTCGAAAGGCTGCGTTTGGCGTTGGATGGGTGATCCTAGAACTGGAAAAACTATCTTCTCCGAACGTAGCATATATGCTATTAGTATGAGTTGTATCTCTTATGGTACTGTCACCTCCCTCTCTCTCTATGAGTATGGACTTAGGCCCCCATTGCACCTCTGGGGCGCTGTAAGTTCATTACATGGTAGCAGAGCGTGGTTAGAATTATGTACGGCTGACGCCTAGTAATCCAATCCACTATTTTTGGAGCGTTAATGTTTCAGAAGAAACATGGCCCGGGTTTCCAGAAGGAATACCCATTATACTCCCTTGGATACATAAATACTTTCATTGGTTCTTGATTATTAATTTCTCAATTTTCCCCCTCATATTATTTCTATTTAACATACTTAATTTCCAAGGGCATTGTTCCCTATTTCATAAGTCCCCATAGGTGGGCACCTTCCACCGTAAGTCTCCAAATTTGTGCAAGTTAATTCCCCAGGACATGGTTGAGCAAGTTATATTAGTCCCGATTGTTCCAATCTTTGATTGGGGGTTAACTACCTAATGAATACTTCATATGAAGATTCATTGACAATCCATTCTGTTTTAATTTCACCTTTTAATCCTTAATCGCCAAAGCAGCTATTTATTAATGAGCATCAGTTCTCAACCAGTAAATTATTCCACCTAGTTTACATACTTGCTCTTCAATCAAGTATGTCTTTAAGGGGGGGGAGTGTGACAGAGTTCCCGTCAGAATCCCAGAGAAAGCGCTGCCGTCGCTCCGTTGTTACCCAACGGGCGTCGCACGCCTCTTCTCATGTTTTCAAAAGGCTGCGTTTGGCGTAGGATGGGTGTGGTATCTCTCTCACGGGATACTGTCACTCCTCTCTCTCTCTCTCTCTCTCTCTCTCTCTCTCTCTCTCTCTCTCTCTCTCTCTCTCTCTCTCTCTCTCTCTCTCTCTCTCTCTCTCTCTCTCTCTCTCTCTCTCTCTCTCTCTCTCTCTCTCTCTCTCTCTCTCTCTCTCTCTCTATCTCTCTCTCTCTCTCTCTCTCTCTCTCTCTCTCTCTCTCTCTCTCTCTCTCTCTCTCTCTCTCTCTCTCTCTCTCTCTCTCTCTCTCTCTCTCTCTCTCTCTCTCTCTCACTCTCTCTCTCTCTCTCTCTCTCTCTCTCTCTCTCTCTCTCTCTCTCTCTCTCTCTCTCTCTCTCTCTCTCTCTCTCTCTCTCTCTCTCTCTCCTCCAGCTCTCGTGGAGGTAGGACGTGTGAACTGTGAACTATTGAAACAATGTCCAAGTGTGCAAGTTGTGCAAACGGTTTCGCGAACAATGCGTATAGAGTTACGTGTCTGACCTGTAAGAAAACGTTTCATATCGCGTGTGTTAATATTACTAAGGATGACTATAAATATTTGGTAAATGAGAAGAAACCATTCGCGTGTGACCAATGCATGAAAGACAGGAGGAAATCAAGGATAAGTGAAGAGACAACAAACGAGTCTGGCCGTTATCTAGCGTTGTTTGAGATAATTGAAGAGCTACGGAACGAAGTTCGAGCCTCGAATGTCCAACTGAAAGCTGAAATCGAGAAGCAGGTGAGTGAAATCAAGGAGTTTAAGGTTCAGTTTCAGAAATACTCCGATCATCTCGATGAAAACACAGCAGGCAGTTGGAACAAGTTGACAGCTCATTGAAAACATTGACAGAGGTTGTAGAAGATATGAAGACGCATCAGAAAGGGATCGATAAGGATTTTGCGGAGCTTACAGAAAATGTCAACAATGTAGAGCAGAAAGGTCTGGAGAAAACAATCGAGATCGTCGGCTACCCGTATGATAAGGATGAAAACATTGCAGAGATTGTTAAAGCCATTGGTAATGTTGTTGACTACCCAATTCAGATTGAGATGCTAGACGATTTTTATAGAATCAAGCCTAATGCGAATTTCCCAGGCGCTCTCGTAGTTACTTTTCTACGGAAGCGCGAAAAACAGGAGTTTTACCGAGCTGTACGCATCAAGGGAAGTCTCACAACCCGTTCGTTCGGATTCATTACTGGTGATCCGGTAAATATATATGTCAATAACTGCCTGACATATCGCAACCGTAAGCTCCTGAAGCACTGCAAAGATTTCAAGCGTGACAATGGCTTCAAATTCGTCTGGGTGAAGAATGGGCAAATATTCCTGAAGAAGGATGAAAACTCCAAAGTCGAAGTAATTAGATCATCTCAAGCCTTACTTAATATAAAAAAATGACGTTTATTCACTTCTCACTGTACTATATAACGTTTTTCAATAGTATCCTTGCAGTAAAGCATTCAAATTTAATTTTGCCGATAGGTACATATTTAAGAGGTTTAATTTTCTTTTTCTGTTATTAGAATGGCCTCTGAATCTTTAGAAACTTTATTACAGTGTAATACAAAATGTTTAAAACTAGCCCATATTAATGTAGAATCCTTATTAGCTCATTGGTATGAATTTGTTGAGGTTTTCGATAACAGTGGAGTCGATGCAATTGCTTTGTCCGAAACTTTCTTGAAGCCTGAAATTGGTTCTGATTCGGTTGTCTTAGATGGTTACTCTTTGTTTAGAGTGGATCGTACAGAGATGGGTCGGGGTGGCGTTGCCGTTTTTGTGCGAGAGGCTTTAAACCCAAAAATTGTTTTCAAATCGGAATCTGTCTATACTAATACACCAGAGTTTTTGTTTGTAGAGGTTGGAACACACAGTAGTGAAAAGATATTGATAGGTGTAGTGTACAGACCTCCAAAATCGAGCGGAATAGGTAAAGTTTTTGATGAGCTTTCTTCAGTTATGCATAACTATACATCAGTGTGCATTTTGGGGGATTGGAACATTGACATGATGGGTGAATCTTACGATAAGAATTTACTGAATGGTTGCCTGCAGACATATAATTTATTCCTCTTACCGTTAAAAGCGACTCATCATTCAATTTTCCCGCCTGCGGATACACAGATAGACCATATAATGATAAATAATTTAAATTCAGTGGTAAAATTTGGTCAGATGGCTGTCCCCGGAATATCGAGACACGAGCTAATATATTGTTGTATAAATTGTAAATCAGAGAAGTTTTGTAAGAAAAAAATTGTTATTCGTGATAAAAAATGTATTAATGTTGAAAAACTCAAAACAGATGTTGAAGCTATAAATTGGCAAGTAGTGTATGAGGAAAATGATATAAATAATAAGGCAAAAGGATTTTCGGAAGTGATGACAACTCTCCTTGATCGGCATATGCCACTGAAAGAATGCACCTTGGATTGATGATACTATCAGGAACGCTTTCAAGAAAAGAGATGATGCCTATAAGAAATTCTTGAAAGATAGATCAGACGTTAATAAGGGACAATTATTGCAAACTTAGGAATAAAGCAAAACAGATGCTGCGTAATGCTAGAAACAAACATTATAGGAATTTATTTTCACAAAATCTAAGACCGAAGGAGTATTGGAAAATCATTCGCAACCAAGGAATATGTAGTGGTCCACCTAAATCGAAAACAACTGGCTTCAATTTAAATCTAATGAACGATCAATTTTGTAGAGACGCGGATAATTTAGTGAGTGAACAATTAAAGGAGTATTATGATAATTTGCGGAATGAGCGGAGTCCTACATTGACAATTAGTGAAATTGACCCAAAAGATGTTGAGAAAGCCATGTTGAAAATACATTCCGGGGCAGTTGGCGATGATGGCATACCTATAGATTTTTTGAAGATGATGATGCCTCAGATCTCGCCAATACTTAGTCATATTTTCACATGCTCCTTACAGACTAGTGTATATCCATCAACCTGGAAACGATCAATTGTTATACCATTGAACAAGGTAGAAAACCCAAAAAGTCTTGGAGACTTTCGAGCCATAAATAATCTATGTGTACTTGCTAAGATCATGGACTTGTGCGTTTATGAGAAATTCTCGGGTTTTATTGAGTCAATAGGTGTGATTGATAGGTACCAAGCTGGGTTTCAAAAAGGAAACAGTACTGAAACAGCTTTAATTAGGGTTATGGATGAAGTACGAGTAGGTATGGATTCCAGGAAGATAACGATCTTATGTTTAATTGATTATGCTCGTGCATTCGATTCACTGAATCATGAGTTGATTCTCTCCATATTGAGATCCGTGAACATTTCAGAAAAATTGGTTGTGTGGTTTGGATCATTATTAAATGATAGGTGGCAAAAAATAAAAAGTAGAGATGGCTCTGAATCTACGTGGAGCTTAAATCGAGTAGGAACCCCTCAAGGATCTGTAATGTCAGCTTTGATTTTTATTTTATACATATCTACGATGTCTGTTAATTTTGTTGAGTGTAAATATCAGCTTTATGCGGACGATTTGCAGGTATTTTTGCAGGTAGATATTGATGATATTGAAATGGGTATTTACAAGATGAAAGAGGATATTCAAAGATTAGTTGTATGGTGTAATAGTCATGGTCTTAAAATCAATCCTGCTAAATGCAAAGTCATGCTATTAGGAAACTCGACGCTGCTTCAGAAGATTGATACAAACAGCATCTCCAAAATCATGGTTGAAAATGTACCTCTGCAATATGAATACTCTTTGAAAAATTTAGGCATTCATGTGGACTCAAATCTTAAATGGGAAATTCAAGTAAGGAATGTGTGCAATAAAATTTATAAAGGGCTCTACCAATTCAGGCGTTTAGCGTATCATTTGCCGCAATCCGTTAAAATGAGACTTGTTCAGTCTATGTTATTCCCTATATTTGATTATGCGGCTATTGCATATAATAATATTTCTGAAGAATTAATGAAAAAATTGCAATATGCTCAAAATGCATGCATGAGATTTATTTTCAATTTCAGGGTTTATGAGCATGCTACTCCGTTCTATAAAAAAGTAGGGTGGCTGAAAAGTAGGGAATGGAGAACGTTTAGAGTAGGAGTCCTACTGTTCAAGATTTTAAAGTTCGGAAGCCCTGAATATCTTAGGAAGAATTTTGTGTTTTTGGCTGAAATTCATAATTTTAAAACTAGAAATGCTGAAATATTATTGAATGTCCCAAAGCATAAAACAGAAGTATATGCCAAGTCATTTCAGATCCAAGCAATACGCCTGTATAATGAATTCCCTGAGAAATTTGATTTAAATAAGTCTGTTTTTCACTTTAAAAACCAATTTAGAGCAAAACTGTTGAAAACCTATGAGTAAACATATACATGTATTAATATATTTGCATTTATGTTATTAATAAGTCTGCAGGTCATATTTTATTTTATATTATTTCACGTTTTCCGTTCATGTATTATATTTGTCTACCGTTTGTACTCACACACACTTCCATTCAAAGTATTGTATAGTTGATAATTTCTGGCTGAATCTGATAAGTTATTATTTAGTGTAATTGTCATATAAAGTAAGAGAGGACCCTATGGTCCTATTTGTATGACATCAATAAACAATCAGTCAATCAATCAATTAATCTCTCTCTCTCTCTCTCTCTCTCTCTCTCTCTCTCTCTCTCTCTCTCTCTGTCTCTCTCTCTCTGTCTCTCTCGGATTTAGGGCCCCATTGCACCTCTGGGGGGCGACCTAGATCCTTGATACGAGTAAATGCAAATGTAAATTTCCAGGAAGGGATAAAACCTTGGTAGGTACTTACAGCTTTTTTAGCATCTCTCTGCATGGAAATGCGTTCTACGAGTGTTTCGTAGACTTAATAGCCCTTTGTCTGCTTCTAACCAGGTCGAAGTCGGAAGACCCGACGAGGTTAGACATTTCTCAGCGTGTATCTTGGGTATTGACTTAGGCGTCCGATTACGGTCTTCCCGGAACTCAACATCCTGAAAGGAATACAGTCGGTATACCCAAGTTTTGTCCTGATGGGAAAGCCGAATTCTTCGCACCAGCAGTACCCACGCCGCGTCGAGATTTCATATCCATAGATAAAAATGTAGCCGGACGCATTTCGTAACGAAAGTATCGCTCGAAAGTCTACTGGACATAAAAACTCTGAAAATACAGTCTGCACTCACAAATTTTCACAAGAAAATATTGAAAATGAAGTAAAAACATGGACCGTTGATTACGCGCAACACGGTAGAACAAGAAGTGAGTGGGCGTGGGTCGGGGAGGCGCAGGGGGGCCAACGGAACAGAACGAATACTCCGCTTTTCGGAGCAAACGAAAAACCACGCCTTCACGGGTTTTTTTCAAATTATTTCTTTGAAATTTACTGCAACACAGTGTGAACATGAGAGCTGCATAAGTAAACAGTCATCTACGAAGACCGCACTATAATTGTTAATTTTATGGCAAAAAAACTTGTGCTAAATAAAAATTGGTGATTCAAAAAAGATTTTGGAGTTTTGGGTTTTTAGCAGTTTTAACAGATTTTTCAGCAAATATTAATGGAATTTAAGTTCATTTTTTGGCATAATTTTGTGCAAACATTTTTTAATGTCCTAGTTATTTGTTATTAATTTTATTTCAACGAAAATCCTGCTAAAATTTTTAAATTCAACGATTTTTGGTCGTTTTTAGCCATTTTTAGTGATTTTGGTTCATTTCCAATAATACGCCTATGTGATTGTATAGCAAAATTTTTTATAACCCCCCCTCAAATTTTGTCACTTTACGTTTCAAGGTGCGTAGAATCCAAATATGAAATGTCCGTCCGCCGTCCCGGCCATAAAAGGCCTAAGAATTGACTTAAAAAACCCGTTCTTTCGCACATAGACTCCATTTGGGGTCTAGTTGGTCCTAACGTTTAACCATCCCGATCGCTTTACTCGCATAGATGCTATGGGCCAAAAACGGGCGGAAAAGTGTCTTTTTCGATGCTTTGAGTGTTAGACTGACGTGTTAAAACTCCAACCTGCTCAACCACAACTGCGCAAGCTAATATTCCACGGTTAGGATAACAATGGGCAGTAGGACTTCGCAACAGAACACTTTAGGACCAGATCATGCACAACCACAACTGCACGACCTAATAATTATTATTCTCATGTAAGGACAAAATTCACTCATCTCAAAATGCACAACTTTCAAATGAATGTTGATGGAAAAATATGAGTGATATGGTAGTGTAAGCGTAATAGGGCGGTGAACCTACGGTTGTGAGGTAACGAGACCTAGGGAGCACCTCCAGGGTGGCGTGGAAAACTTCCTACACTTGTATTGCTTTCGAATTTCATGTTCCTTCGAAGCATGAATATACGTTTTTTTTCTAGGTCATATTTGTGTGTTAATACCAATGCTTTGCCTACGCATATTTAATAACAAATCCTCTCGACTTTTTGTACGTACTTAGATAATGATATTATTAAGGCAATGATTATTTGAATAGATAGGAGCTCAAATCGAGAAATATAAACATACGTATATAGTTATAGAAGTATAGGTTGTGGCAACTCGAAATAGGACACGCCGAGGAGTCTGGACGGGCCTTATGACGTACGCAAGCCAACTAAAACTACAATCATACTCAATTGAAAAAATATCAAACCTTTGTGAAATAATTTGCAGCGTTTTTTGAATATGTTTTCTGATAAAAGTGCTCAAAAATTGTCTGCCAACGAAATCATCTTTTCGTTTGGAAAGCTTGAATTTTTGGCGCAAAAACCGGGATTTTTATCTCACTCTCAAGGAGAGTTATCATCTGTAATGACACATACATATATAGATATATATTAAACACAGTTTTATTTAAAAAAAAGTTTATCAACAATAAACTGGAACATTCAAAAAATGTTGTACAAAATTATGCTGAAAAATGCTCTTAAATTTAATTAATATTTGCTGAAAAATCGAGAAAAACTACAAAAATAAGCTTTAAAAAGTCCAGATTTTTTTCAAAATGCAGAATATTTTTCAAAACTAGTTTTCTGCCATACGATTGGTAGTTAACAATTTCTTGGCACTCAACGTGCTCAAATTTCAAAACATTGTAACATATATTATGACTGGATCTATTTTACGAAAAACATATTAAAGGAAAAGCACTCGTTGACTGCCCTTTATTGTGTATTTTCTGAGCATATTACGCCCACTTATCTAGTGCGTAAATGTGGAGTGGTAACAGTAACTTCGTGATTTGAGCTATTGCTGTTGCGATCTGACTAGGTTTCAATTCTTCATTCTATTAGTGGCAATACAAATAGAACTGTTTCCTTGGTCAGGCGGAATCACCCATAAAAATCCTCATCATCCTAAAGATTAAAATAATGGTTTAGAGTCGTCGTTCCCACTCCAACCAAAAGTACAAAGTCATGGCCCTAACGAAGGAATCATGGCCCTACGAATCCTAATGAAGGAGGTATAGATTCCCCAATATTCATTTCCAAAGAAAGCGAAAACCACAACATCTGAACACTATTTTATTCACAATCAAAACTGCCAAATTCGCAAATGGGATGTACCAACATGTATTCATCCTGGCATGTAAAATAATCCTATGATTGGAAGATTTTGAGGTAATCAGAGAGCTAAGGCGTCAGTCAAAGTGAAATCAACGATCAAGAGTTGAGAGCTCGATCAGAGAATAGATAATTGCGCCCATGTATGGTTTGATCGGAGCTTCTTGATAATCTAGCCGTGATCAGTTATTGATAAACTGATTCATTATATGAGGTCCTGCCTCTTGTGTTTGCTGAATATAGTGAAGGATGTCACGTTTCTTTGGCAGGTGAGAAGCCCTATGCCTGTGATAGCTGTGACTACCGAACCAGTCACCCTGGGAGTCTGAAAATTCACATGCGATCACATACAGGTTTGTTATGTTTATTCCTTTGTAGAATAACATTAACATTACTTCAATAAGTGAATTTGCTGATTCACTGATTCGCTCATTCGCGTGTTTCCATAATATTGCAAAATTTTTGTTTCTCTGACAGGTGAGAAACCTTATGCCTGTGATAGCTGTGACTATCGAGCTAGTCAGCTTGGTACTCTGAAAAATCACTTACGGTCACATACAGGTTTGTTATGTTTAGTCCTTGATAGAATAACATTAACACTACTTCAATAACTGATTTCACTGGTACACCAAATTCCAAGAAATACCCATTGTGTTTGCATAATATTGCAAAATTTTTGTTTATCTGACAGGTGAGAAACCTTATGCCTGTGATAGCTGTGACTATCGAGCTAGTCAGCTTGGTACTCTGAAAAGACACTTACGGTCACATACAGGTTTGTTATGTTTAGTCCTTGATAGAATAACATTAACATCCCTTCAATAACTGATTTCACTGGTACGCCAAATTCTGGAAATTACCCATTGTGTTTGCATAATATTGCAAAATTTGTCGTTTCTTTGACAGGTGAGAAGCCCTATGCCTGTGACAGCTGTGACTATCGAGCTACTCACCTTGGTAGTCTGAAAATACACATGCGATCACATACAGGTTTGTTATGTTTAGTCCTTGATAGAATAACATTAACATTACTTCAATAAGTGAATTCGCTGATTCACCAAATTCCAGGAATTACCCATTGTGTTTGCATAATATTGCAAAAGCTGTCGTTTCTTTGACAGGTGAGAAGCCCTATGCCTGTGATAGCTGTGACTATCGAGCTAGTCGGCTTGGTACTCTGAAAACACACTTACGGTCACATACAGGTTTGTTGTGTAGTCCTTGATAGAATAACATTAACCATATTTCAATAAGTGAATTCGCTGATTCACCAAATTTCAGAAATTACCCATTGTGTTTTCATAATATTACAAAATTTTCGTTTTTTTGGCAGGTGAGAAGCCCTTTGCCTGTGATAGCTGTGACTATCGAGCTAGTCAGCTCGGTGCTCTGAAAAATCACTTACGGTCACATACAGGTTGGTTACGTTTACTCCTTGACAGAATAACACTAACCACATTTCAATAAGTCAATTTGCTGATTCACCAAATTTACAAAATACTACTTCCAGTTAGAGAACTTACAGTATTATGCTGGCTGAAATTACCGCCGGTAGTTGCCCTGTTTCATGGGATATGATCTAACAAATTCCGATACATTATCTACTAACACTAGTACACATAACTAGCCATGGAGGAAGGAGGCCAGAGTCCATCGATAAGTGATCTATACAATAATGCAGCAACTGTTTGCTTATAAGTTACTCTTATGGAACATTGTTTAATAAATGGTTCTTCTTTCTCATTTTGATGAAATAAAGATAACCTAAAAGTCATTTATTAGTTTTTTAAATACCCATGTGATTGTATATAATGGCTCATCTTGAAAATGCCTTTGGGTGCCTACTCTTTTAATATGAATTTAGTTAATTCTCGTTTGTGGGAAATTCCATCTATGATGGTATGCTTTGTATTCTTCAATCATTTCCTTGAGTTGATTCTTTATCTAATGAGTTAGAACCTTTCTGTGCAATTGTTTTGATGTTTATCTTAACCATCCCTTATGTGTTGATATTAAATGAAAAAATCTTTGCAGAACCCGGAGTGATCATCAGGGAGGAGCTGGACGCTTCTAATTCACCTCCTGCAGCTGCGTCACTTCAGCCCCACCCTTGGCTCCCTGCTAACGATGAGCCAGCAAGCACATCTACAGGTAACAGGTCCAGTATTCGTCTAGAAATAACCCACTATTTTGATATCCACCTCATCTCATCACACCCACATTAGAAATCATCAATTCTGACTGGGGGTTGGTTGAAAAAGGGCATCATGCAGAAATTGCATAGTGCTCCGTTCTGTGCAATTTGGCTTGACTCTACTGTGGGGTAGCGGTGGCGGAAGTTGACTGCAGAGAAAATTCATACAAAATACATACGAAAATTGGCAAGGGGGTGCTCAGGGCACGAATGCAACTAATCATGTTTCGTATATGGTTTAGATTTAGAGTGTCACTCGTGTGATATCAGAAAACTGGGTTTTTAATTTATGAAAATTTGCTGAAAACTCGAGTTAGTCAACTTGCAAACCAAGTCAGGACTCGAGGATTCTTGTATTTCGCATAGAAAAAGGCCAGGGCCAGCTTGTATGAACATGATTTTGGCCATTTTTTATTTTTGCAGACCACGCAAAAGACATTTTATATGAGAATGGCTGAATAGTCATGCTTATCCACATATCGTTATCCTGAGAAGGTAATGGAAATGACAAAATATTACTTGCAGTATAAGAACTTTAAGTATTATGCTGGCTGAATCACTCCCAGTAGTTGCCCTGTTTCATGGGACGTGAGTTAATGAATTCCAATACATTATCTACCAACACAAGTACACATATCTGACCATGTAGGAGGGAGGACAATAAAAGCCCATCGATAAGAGAGCTATTCAGTTTAGCATCAACTGGATGCTTGTAAGTTACCCTTATGGAACATTGTTTCATTGTGATGAAATGAAGATATTCTGAAGTAACTCATTAGTCTTTTGAATACCCATAATGACTCATCTTGAAAATGGCTTGGGGATGCATACTGTTTTAAGATGGATTTAGTTTATTCTGTATGTAAAAATTTGCATTTATGATGTTATGCTTGATATTCTACAGTATGTATTTATTGTATGATATCTAGTGAGTTATAACCTTTCTATTCAATTGTTTTGATGGTATGATTTGAAAATATCTTTGCAGATACAGGATTGATTATCGAGGAGGAGCTGGACGCTTCTAACTCACGTCCTGCAGCTATGTCACTTCAGCCATACCTTTGGCTCCCTGCTAAGGATGAGCCAACAAGCCCATCTTCAGGTAACAGGTCCAGTATTCGTCTAGAAATAGCCCACTACGGGGATATCCACCTTATCTCATCTCACCCACATTAGAACTCTTTAACCCATTCGCCGCGGAGCACTGACCGACTGCTGGTCCCCTGAGCGCGAAGCCTTTCTTACCTGCAACTCCCCTTGTAGCAGAGAAATATTTGAGACTGTGACGCTCGCCCTTCTCTTTTAGTTTTTCTTGTTTCTCCACTATTCTTCTATTTTTGACGTAATTCTTTTTGCATGTTGTTAAGGAATATATAATGGACAGAAATGTTTGGTGTTTGAAGGGTTTGTACCTTTTTTGTCATTATTATATTCTCATAAACTCGAATTCATCAATAGTTTATTATTTTCATAATTTGTCTCACTATTACTTCATTTTTCATAAACATAATTACTGATTCATTATAGTACTATACCATTGTTATTGTTTTTTATTGTTATTGAATTCGATTATCCAAGAAGTCCAGAGAATTGCCAGGTCAGAGCCAAAAGAATTTATCGAAAAGTGCCACCTAGGTAGTAGGTACCCACTCACACTTTCACTCCTAAACCTAACTAAACCTACTATATATACAAGTAAACGAAGAAAAAACTGAAACCTGGACTATATACACTACTACTAATTAGAAAAAATAGAAAATACGAGATAAATAACGAAGGTAAGAAAAAACTGACGGTACAAAAAAGGGTTGGAAAAAGCCTCAAAGTTAGGAGATCAGAACCGAAAATCAACAAAGTGTTCAGTGGAATGACGCTAAAAATAACTGCGAGAGGCTTTCTCAGAATATTTCTGAAGAATCCTCACCACTTTTATGTGTATTACTCATAGAATGACCAAAGATCACGAGAAAAAGGGGTCTCCACCGGTAACATGGTTTATCACGGATGAGAGAGTGTTCAGGATGGGAGATGGATGGGGGGGGGGGGGGAACTGAAACACGTCGAGTGCTATCTAGTATGTCCCCAAGAAACTGAAAAATATTTTGAAAAAGTTCCGGAAGATCGCAGGAGAATGCAGGATCAGTTTGGGAAAACGCGGGCTTCACGCTCAGGGCACTGCTAGGATTTGCGGAAAAACGCGGGCTTCGCGGCGAATGGGTTAATTCTGACATGAGGTTGGTTGAAAAATGGCATCATGCAGAAATCATTGCAAACATCACTTTCTAAACATCCCAGCACGTTAACGCAACAAGACTTTTTGCATTCGCACTACTGATTTCACGATAGCTGAAATATTAATGATATTATAGCAAAATCAAACAGTCACAAGTTTATTGCATTGCACGGTGCCCTGTTGTTACGCTCCAGGAAAATAACTCTCACAGTCAAAGAGGTTTGGTCACCCTGGCCTCATAGTTCTCATCCTTAGAGTGTCGCAACTGCAGGGAAATTTCTCAAAGTTGTGACGACGCGAGTTCGAACTCCTGTCGAGGTATCAAATATTTGTGGGCTGTTACAGGGGCGCAGTCCGTAGGACTTTGAGAAATTTCCCTGCAGTTGCGACACTCTAACAATCAGAGCTAAGAGGCCAGGGTGACCAAACCTCTTTGACCGTGAGAGTTATTTTCCTGGAGCGTAACATTTCCCCGGAGTCAAATACCAGCCGTCTCGGCTGGTTTGGGGTCGGACGAATGACGAAGTGTAACTGCAGACCGCTTGCTCAGCAGATGCTCGCTGGAACAAGTCAGCAGTCGAGCGAGATCATTGTCACTGTGTGTTTTGACTCAAGTGAGTGAGGAAATGAAAGGCATATTAACAGGAAATGTGATGTTTGTAGTCTTTTGGCTCGTGAGGGATTTAATTAACTATTGTTTCGTTTGATTTCGAGTCCTATTTCGACTGCGCCACTGTAACGGGCTAAAAATATTTGATACCTCGACAAGAGTTCAAACTCGCATCGTCACAACTACGGGAAATTTCCCCGCAGTTGCGACACTCTAACGATCAGAGCTAAGAGGCCAGGGTGACCAAACCTCTTCGACTGTGAGAGTTATTTTCCTGGAGCGTAACACTGTTCCGTGTGAAAATGGCTTGACTCTAGTCGAGGGTAGTGGCGGCGAAAGTTGACTGCATTGAAAATTCACTTAAAGACTTATAAAATTCTTACAGGATACATAGAAAATTGTCAAGGGGGTGCTCATGGGACGAATGTGGCTAGTCATGTTTCATATATAGTTAAGGGCATCACTCGTGATATCAGAAAACTGTGTCTTTAATTTTGGAAAATTTGTTGAAAACACGAGTTGGTCTAACTCGCAAACCATGTCAGGACTCTAGGATACTTATATTCCTCATAGATAGGGGCCAGGGCCAGCTTCTGTGAACCTGAGTGTACCAATTTTTCATTTTTGCAGACCACGAAAAAGATATTTAAATGAGAATTGCCTATATCTATTTTACGTTATTCTGAAAGGGTGACAAAATACTACTTCCAGTTAGAGAACTTACAGTATTATGCTGGCTGAAATTACCGTCGGTAGTTGCCCTGTTTCATGGGATTTGATCTAACAAATTCCGATACATTATCTACTAACACAAGTGATCTATACAATAATGCAGCAACTGTTTGCTTATAAGTTACTCTAATGGAACATTGTTTAATAAATGGTTCTTCTTCCTCATTTTGATGAAATAAAGACAACCTAAAAGTCATTTATTAGTTTTTTGAATACCCATGTGATTGTATATAATGGCTCATCTTGAAAATGCCTTTGGGAGCTTACTCTTTTAACCCATTCGCCGCAGAGCCCTGACCGACTGCTTGTCCCCTGAGCGCGAAGCCTTTCTTACCTGCAACTCCCCTTGTAGCGGAGAAATATTTGAGACTATGACGCTCGCCCTCCTCTTTTAGTTTTTCTTGTTTCTCCACTATTCTTCTATTTTTGACGTAATTCTTTTTGCATGTTGTTCAGGAATATATAATGGACAGAAATGTTTGGTGTTTGAAGGGTTTGTACCCTTTTTGTCAGTATTATATTCTCATAAACTCGAATTCATCAATAGTTTATTGTTTTCATAATTTGTCTCATTATTACTTCATTTTTCATAAACATAATTACTGATTCACTATAGTACTATATACCATTGTTATTGTTTTTGATTGTTATTGAATTCGGTTATCCAAGAAGTCCAGAGAAATTGCCAGGTCAGAGCCAAAAGAATTTATCGAAAAGTGCCACCTAGGTAGTAGGTACCCACTCACACTTACACTCCTAAACCTAACTAAACCTACTGTATATACAAGTAAACTAAGAAAAAACTGAAACCTGGACTATATACACTACTACTAATAAGAAAAAATAGAAATTACGAGATAAATAACAAAGGTGAGAAAAAACTGACGGTAGAAAAAAGTGTTAGAAAAAGCCTCAAAGTGAGGAGAACAGAACCGAACATTAACAAAGTGTTCAGTGGAATGACGCTAAAAATAACTGCGAGAGGCTTTCTCAGAATATTTCTGAAGAATCCTCACCACTTTTATGTTTATTACTCATAGAATGACAAAAGATCACGAGAAAAAGTGGTCTCCACAGGTAACATGGTTTATCACGAGTCTTCAGGATGGGAGAGGGATGGGGGGACTGAAACACGTCGAGTGCTATCTAGTATGTCCCCTAGAAACTGAAAAATAGTTTGAAAAAGTTCAGGAAGATCGCAGGAGAATGCAGGAGCATTTGTGGAAAAATGCAGGCCTCGCGCTCAGGGCACTGCTAGCATTTGTGGGAAAATGCGGGCCTCGCGCTCAGGGCACTGCTAGGATTTGCGGAAAAACGCGGGCTTCGCGGCGAATGGGTTAATATGAATTTAGTTAATTCTCGTTTGTTGAAAATTCTATCTATGATGGTATGCTTTGTATTCTTCAATCATTTCCTTGAGTTGATTCTATATCTAATGAGTTAGAACCTTTCTATGCAATTCTTTTGATGTTTATCTTAACCATCCCTTATGTGTTGATATTAAATGAAAACATCTTCGCAGAACCTGGAATGATCATCAGGGAGGAGCTGGACGCTTCTAACTCACCTCCTGCGGCTGTGTCACTTCAGCCCCACCCTTGGCTCCCTGCTAAGGATGAGCCAGCAAGCACATCTTCAGGTAACAGATCCAGTATTCGTCTAGAAATATCCCACTATGTGGATATCCACCTCTTCTCATCAAACTTCTCATCTATTCTACTTACCCCTTTACGTTCAAATGAAGTAAATGTGGCCTCCTAGAGCAGAATGAACTTTAAATTCGGATTCTGCGCAACAAAAAAACTTATAGGAACCTTTTTGGACAATTTTAATCAGTTTTATGGGAAGGTTTTATGGGGATATGATACGAATCAGAAATAATTACATAATAAGAAGCACAAAACAAAACATAAAGAAAAAATTGTACAAAAAAAAGGTAATAATAAATAAATAATAAAATGAAAAATAAATAAAAAATAACGGGAGCTATTCAAATACATGATTACCAAAACTGGATCGTGGGCTTGTGAAGAAATCTAAGTCGGAATAGTTTTCTAACATTAAGTTGATTGGGGGATTCTAGAAAGGGTCCTTTGGTATAGATAATGTACGGTATAATAAGAATAAAGTTGGGGGGGGGGGGGGGGGGGTTGGTCCATTAACCAGCTTGTATAAGAGAAAGACATCCAACCATTTTCTTTGGTCCTAGTGATTTGGTGTGGGTAGTGATGGCAGATTGCAGGTCTCCAGTGGTGGTTCATAGTTGATCTCGTCGGAAGGGATGCGCAGTTTATAAGTCCCTTAACATAAAGATCGCCTCTGTATCCGTTCTAATTGGGCTATCCGGGTTTAGTAATACCACTGATATGTACTCAAAAGCACCGGAAGCACTATAGGCCAGTCAATTTAGACACAAAAAAAGGCAAACCTCGGAATAATTGCGCTATCTGTGATTTTTTTATATGTTGTTTGGGTTCCTACTGGTAGTGTAAATCCAAATTTGCAACCCTGAAATCGCTGTGCTCGCGGCGCTGTGGCCGAAAAATCTCGATTTTTTTGCACTTATTTTGGTTTTTTGACTATAACTTCTAAACTATGGGTTTTTGCGATTATCTTATTCATACGTTTTTTGAACAACATTGAATTTCCTACAATTTGAAACCAGAACCAGTTCTTTATGTCAACTAGTACCTGAGATATGGCTTTCCAAAAATGATCAACTTTTTCCAAAAACTGGAATTTTGCTGCTATGCTCACGTTAAAAACTGAAATTGTCTAAGGATGCTTCCTAAAAGAAAATCCCATTGAAATTAAGTTGTAGGGAATTTAATTACCTTCAATTCAAGCACAACATGGTGCCTGTAGCTCTAATAGATTTCCCAAAAATGGTAAAAACAAAAAAAAAAGGGAAAATGAGATGATGGGAATAATTGAGAAATAGATACTGTTTTGGCGCGTTTGATACTTTTATCAACACTAATAGATAATGATTAGTTGACGCTCAAATTTAGTGTGATTGTTCAAATTAGAACAGTAATAGTTACCTACTAGTATCATACGTACAAGGTGCATTATGTGAACCGGAGTGTTTACCAAAAACATCGACCAGCTTGACAGACGCTTCTGTCAAGCTGACGAGCAGCTTCTTACGAAGGACGATTACTGTTCTCGACTCTTTTACGACTTCTTTTACGACTTACGGTCGGAAAGGAACGAAGTCTTCCTTCTATGCAGCGTTCACTCCACTCCCTAATAACATCATCGCAGGGGATGGAACATTCACGGTGGTGGATGGTGGCTATCTTATCCACAAGGTTGTCTGGCATCGCGACGAGTCAGTCAAAGCAATTGTGACAAGATATGTCACCTACATATTGAATCATTTTGGACGAAATGTAGCAGTTATTTTTGATGGGTACCCAGAGGATGCAGCTCGCAAGAGCACAAAAAGAGCTGAGCGTTTACGTCGCTATGCTGCTCTCTCCTGTGCTGAAGTGATATTTGACGCATCTACTGTTATTAAGGTACCCCAAGAAAAACTGCTTTCCAATGAGCAGAACAAACGCCGCCTGATACAGATGCTTTGCAATGAATTGCATGGAGAAGGCATTGAAGCAAAGCAATCTGAAGAAGATGCCAATGCAGATATTGTAAGAACTGCTCTCTCCAAAAGCTCTGAGTACAGCAATATTCTGGTGATTGGGGAGGATGTGGACTTATTGGTACTGCTCAATGGCCTAGGTTCCACTGCTAACAATGTTTATCTCCAGAAAAGTGCCAGAGGTGGGTCTGGGTGCATCCACTTTTCCACCAATTCATTCGACTGCGGTGACATGGAATACCCGCGAGGCTTTGTTTTATTCCTACACGCCATCAGTGGCTGCGATACCACCTCTGCACTTTCGGACAGGGCAAAAGCAACAAAAAATGGTGCAGCATCTTTGAAAAGAACCCCTCCTTGATTGAGGCAGTGCAGATATTCCTCGCGAATGATTCAAGCCAAGAGGCGATAGCCACATCTGGGGAAAAGATTCTCGTGGCTGTATATGGGGGGGATGCTGAGAGAGAAAACCTTAACACTCTACGTTTCACATTGTTTGTTAAATCTGCAGCCACAGCCAAAGTAAACCTCGCTCGCCTCCCACCCACCCAAGAAGCTTCAATGTACCACTCATACCGAGTATACCACCAGATCCAGCAGTGGTTGGGGGTTGACAAGAATGCGAATGATTGGGGTTGGTTCACCAGCAAGCAGGGTTTACTCCCAATCACCACCAAGGCAGCCCCAGCCCCTCAATCACTGATAAAAATAATTTCTTGTAAATGTAAGAAAGGGTGCACTGGGGCTTGCTCTTGCAGAAAAGCAGGCCTACACTGCTCGGCACTCTGCAGGATTTGTTCAGCCCAGTCGTGCTCCAACGTCGCGCCCATCGAACTCGACGAAGGCACTGATGAAGATGAGCCACCAGAAGCCAAAGAATTCCTCCCCCCTCCCCCAACAGAAGAAGAACAAATTTATGAACCCAGTCCCTCTAAAATTCCAAAATAAAATTATGAATTGTATATACCTACTTTTGTCTTGAATTTATTGTATTCTAATGTATTGTTTTGTTTTTATTATGCTACCCAGATGGGTAGGTGCCATGGTTGTATTGTATTATTATTATATTATTTTAATATTATATTATTATATTATATATTATATTATATTATTATATTATATTATATTATTATATTATATTATTATATTATATTATTATTATTATTATGTGCTTTTTGCCATATGTAAATATTTTCTCATTGTAAATTTTCATGTACTTCCGTCCCGGGTTAAATTTAACCCCCCAACTAATACGGTGACCTCCACCGTCAAATCGTGGGATTATTTTTCTGGGTCCTATTGCTTTGCTTTTTAGTGTAATTTGATTCCACTTGGGAATGTTACTATTTTGTCGTAGAGTTTTTTTAGTTTGTCCTGGTTGGCTCTCATCGGGCTGTCGGGCATTTGGGGAACTTGATCACCTCCAATTTTGCTTTGGCTGCTTATTTTCAGACCATCCTTGTTCAGACTTTTTCTCTACGTATTAAATGTAAATTCACGTTGGCGCACCTAGGTCCCCTCTAAATCATTCTCGTCATGGGACAAATTTTCCCCTCGGGGAATTCTCGCCTCTGGGACGAGGCGCTTTTGGGCCCCCCCGTGTCTTGGAGTACCACCAATACATTATCTGTTTTATTTATGGAACGAACCCGCTTCATGATATTTCACATTAAAACTATGGTGTGGCTCCTTCAGGGGACCAATTGCGTTTTCGTTCTCATAGGTTGGTAGTACCGGAGAGTAGCCCCCTCCAACTCCGGAAAACATACTACCTACAGCGCCTCGTGATAGGCCCCAGTCAGTCTCTAAATCTCAAGTGCTTTAGTCCTCTTAAATATACGCATTACTTCGTACTTCAAGATCAAGTGTTTTCATTCTAATTTAGTTATTCCCTACTCTCTGTATTCATCATTGAAATGTACCTACCTATTAGTAATTTATTATACCCAAATCTCTGCTTTTTTTGCCATTTATGGGAAAACTGCTTGAGCTAGAGGCACCATTTTGCGCTTAAATTATAGAAAATTAAATTCCTAAAAAATTAATTATAACGAGGTTTTCTCTTAGGACGCATCCTAACATTATTTCAGCTGGAAACGTGAGTATAGCAGCAAAATTCCAGTTTTTGGAAAAAATTGATCATTTTTGGAAAGCCATATCTCAGGTACTAGTTGACATAAAGAACTGGTTCTGGTTTCAAATTGTAGCAAATTCAATGTTGTTCAAAAAACGTATGAATAAGGTACTCGCTAAAACCCATAGTTTAGAAGTTATAGTCAAAAAACCAAAATAAGTGCAAAAAAATCAATGTTTTTCGGCCACAGCGCCACAAGCACAGCGATTTCAGGGTTGCAAATTTGGATTTACACTACCAGTAGGAACCCAAGGACAACATATAAAAAAATCGCAGATAGCGCAATTATTCCGAGGTTTGATGTCTAAATTGACTGGCCTACTAGGGAATTGTACAGAAGTGCAATGGAGGGGGAGATCTTAAGAGGGAGGGAGGTCTTAAGCCCTGCTTGTGATCATATCAATATTATTATGATTTGCGAAATTACAGAAAACAACTTGTAGTAAACTTACACTAGACTAACTTTTTATTGACAACCAAAACGATAATTGTACACAAATGTTGCTTCCTAGCACCAATCCCAACATATGTCAACTGTAGTCTCCTACACTACACCCTCCCCCTCTTGAGGACGCTGAAACGGAGCCAAAGTGTCTGCATGGACGACCCGCAGCTTTCGTCTTGGTGGCTTGATCCTGTACAGTACGTCCGACAGCCGGTTCACAATATCGCAGGGCCCAATCCAATTAGATTGGAGTTTCGTACATATGCCGACCCTTCTTCAAAGCCAGTGGTACCAATCCTGATCTCCCACTCCAAACCGTGGCTTACTTACATGCACATCGTACCAGCGTTTGGTATTTTCAGAAACTTGTTGCAGCTGCTTTCTAGCCGTGTGATGTGCTCTTTCCATCTCTTCCTGGAGCTTCCTACCATACCCTGTCACGGCCTCAGCCCCGGGAGGTGGTCCAGCTAAGAGTTGCACCGGCAGGGTCAGTTCTCTTCCCAATGTCATCCGCGCCGGACTGTATCCAGTAGCACTGTGACAAGCTGCACGGAATGCCAATAGGACAATGGACAGTTCTTTCTCTCTGAGCATTCCCCACATGCTTGGCCAGCGATTCTCCCAAGGTTCTGTTGAACCTCTCAACCTGACCGTCACTCTGGGGCCTCATTGGTGAAGTGCGTGTCTTGTGAATCCGCAAAATCTTCATGACTTCCTGAAACACATCCACTTCAAAGGTCCGGCCCTGGTCAGAATGTAATTCTCTTGGAATTCCGAATCGTGCCACTACTGTGTCTACTAGCCCTCTAGCCACTGTGTCTGTTCGTATATCTGGCACAGGGAACACCTCGGGCCACTTGGTGAATGTGTCAACAACTACAGCTAGGTATCGGTCACCTCGGGCAGTCATCGGGTATGGCCCCATGATGTCAATACACAGACGCTCAAATGGAACACCAGTGACATATTTCTGCATAGGTGCCTTTCTGGTCATGGGCTTTCCCCTCCTCGCACAAAATTCACAAGCTTTGCAGGCATACTTCACATCCTTGGTCATCCCTGGCCAAAAATAACGGGTGCGGATGTTTGTCAATGTCTTCCACCGACCAAAATGCCCAACCAAATGTGCCTTCTCTACAACCTCACTCTGACGTTTCCTAGGCACCAGCACCTGGTCCCAAGAGCTTTTACCCGAGTCATCATCCCAACGTCTCACAAGAAGCCCATCTTGCAACTTCAACAACTCAAACATTCCCCAGTATGCCTTTGGCACAGAGCCTGTTGATACTACTTCTTGCCATTCGGGTTTGATTCCTCGCCATACCCATGTGTATACTACTTGCAGGTCAGGGTCCTCCAACTGGTCTGTACCCCAATTCCCGACTGGCTGTAACTGGGCTAGCCAACTATCGACTGTCTGCTCGAATTTTCTCTCCTGTCTCTCACGATAAGTGCACCCATCTTCCACACATGGTCTTGGTGACAATCCGTCTGCGTTCAAATGCTCTTTTCCTGGCCGATGGACAACCCGGAAATTGTACTGAGATATGCCCTCAAGCCATCTTGCGATTTGTCCATCCAGTTCACGGAAGTTGCGTAGCCACTGTAAGGAAGCATGGTCTGTTCGAATCGTATACTCATGACCACATTCCAAACCATACGCACGGAAGTGTTTAAGGGCAACTACTAGGCTGAGAAGTTCTTTTCGTATAGTGCAGTAGTTTCTCTCTGCCTTGCTCAAGCATCTACTGAAATACGCTAAAACACGCTCTCTCCCATGTTGCATCTGGGACAGAACAGCCCCCATAGCTCTATGTGAACAGTCTGTATCCAACACAAACTCTGCCTCAGGCAAAATATGTCCCAATACCGGAGGATTTGTTAACGCAACTTTCAGATCCTCAAAGGACTGTTGACACTCAGGAGACCACATAAAATTGCCCTTGGACTCCTGAAGGGAGTACAGCGTCTCAGCTCTTTTGGCAAAACCATCAACAAAATTACGACAGTACGAACAAAAAGCTAGGAAGGACTTGAGTTCTTGCACATCCTTTGGCTGTGGCCAATTTTTTACCTTCTCAATCTTGTAATCCTCTGCTGATATACCATCTTTAGAAACATTATAGCCCAAACAGGAGACTTGGCGGGAGAACAGCTTGCACTTTTTGGGGTTTAGTTTGACCTTATTCAGCCTCATCTCTTGGAAAACTTGCCGTAGCCACTCCAACTGTTCTTCAAAGGACCTTGCATACACAAGAACGTCGTCCAAGTAAACCTTCACCCTCCCCTGACGGATTAGGTGATGCAACAGGTTTCCCATGGCCCGCTGAAAAGTGGCTGGAGCGTTGGTTAATCCAAAGGGCATTACCTTAAATTGCCACAAGCCTCGTAGTGTGCAGAACGCAGTTTTCTCCTTGTCTTTGTCTGCCATTGGAATTTGCCAGTAGCCGCTTTTTAGATCTAAGGTGGAATACCAACTACTCCCAGCCAGGTCGCAGATGAGCTCGTCAATCTTCGGAAGAGGATAGGAATCTTTTTTCGTAATGTCATTAAGCCTACAATAGTCCACACAGAAAATTGTACTTCTATCCTTTTTCTTCACAAGTACAATCGGGCTTGCCCATGGACTTTTGGATGACTCAATGATCCCATTTCTTTCCATTTCAGATACTAACTTATCCACCTCACCCAACCTATGTGGAGGAAGGCGCCTAGGTGGCTGAAGTATGGGATGACTGGACCCAACATCCACCAAATGGGTACAACCTCTGATCTGCCCCAAATCAGTCTCATTTGCAGCAAAAACATCGGTGTAATCTTGTAACAGTCCCAACACTTCCACATGTTGTTCTGAATCCAATTCAGCCACACAGCTTTCATACAGTTTCTTCATGTGCACAGGTAGAACTTGAGTCACACGAGCCACACAAGTGGTTTCACTATCAGGAATTCTCAGACCCTGAAATCTGTTTTCGGCAGGTGGATCTAACTCAAGCGGGACATTAAAGGCGTTTTCATTACACTTGGTTCCACCCAGCACAACCTTTCTCTGACGCACAAGTACAATTCAATCATGAGCATCCAGGAAGTCCAGACCTAACACACATGGATATCTGCTACAAGCACTTGATGGTCCTGTGGCCTCTCATTTCCAATATCTAGTGAAACTCTTGCTTGACCATGCACTTTCAACCTATCCCCTGAGATAGACCTAATACACAAGGCTTCCATCAGAATAATTTCTGTGCTTGCTAAGCCTTGAATACTACGATTCACTATTGTCCTTGAAGCCCCGGTGTCAACTAAGAGATCTCAGGCAACTCCATTCACAGCTCCCTTTATCACAATTGACGATGTCGATGTATTAACCCGATAGCTAATTTCCAAATGACCTTCTTCTGATGGGGCTTGTTGCTCGATCAGCCTTTGCCCCCTTAGTCTGATCGTACGTCGTTTCCCTGCATCACTTTAATCTTCTCCTGCATCTCTTTAGTCTTCTCCTGCCATCCTCCTTGAAGGGGAAACAGATTTCGCTACTTGTTTTTAAAAATAAATTGAGAAAGTATTTCATTTCAACCCTTTAAGTATGCCTTTTGGAATTTCGAATCATGTATTCGACCAATTTCATTGAAGTACAATTTCGTTTCCGTGGTAGATTTTCAATGTATTTCTGTTTTTCGTCGATATCCCGGTAAATTTTGATGGTTATTTCATAAATATATATATATATATATATATATATATATATATATATATATATATATATATAAATTTTTTTGTAAGATACATTGCGTACATTGATATGATAAATTTAATTATAATTAGGATGAGCCAGCACTCCGACCCCCAGCGCAAGTTTTCTTATAGGGGGACGTAACATTGTCATTTTTTAAGTAATATGTATCACCTTTATCACAAATAAAAATGTATTTAAAAAAAAAAAAAAAATGTTCACCACATCGTTTGGTTGGTGAGAGAAGACCTCACGAAATATGGTACAGCACAAGTTCCAGTACCTATTTCTGCGGAAGAAAAAGTCGCCCTAACTTTGAGGTAATAATTGTCATAACAGCCTTATGTTCTAAAGTTTTGGTCCGATTTCGATATTCGATCGGTTTTCAGGGATCCTAGATGGTCCCATATAATGTAGGTATTTCAAGCCCATGTACAAGCACGAACGTCAGGGATGAGGAAGCTATGTGTTTGGCAGAGTATTTTTTATTATGAGTAACAATAGTTGGTACATACATTTCTAAATGCACAAACAAGTCGCTCTTTTCAGAGGGATGTATAATTATGAGGGGAGAGAACGTTGGTTTGGTACTGATTATCTTCTGGTGAGTTTGAATTTGGCAAAATAGAGTATCCCTCTATAGAGAACCCGTAATAGAGTACAGTAAAATTGAGAACCCCATTGCGGGTCTGCATACCCCAGTCGTGTAGGCGTGCGGCTAGACTGCTCCCTAGTCCGGCCGCAGCCACGGCGGCTGTCATGTAGCGGTTTTCAAGACCATGTAGCCGCCGAGGCTGGCCGCCGGCCGCGGCTGCGTCGGGGAAATCAGTTTCATCTAAATACACTGAAGGAGTGGAGAGTGTCTGGTCGCGGGCCGCAGCCGCGTCAGGAAAATTCCACCTTTAGTCCGAATGAACTTAGCTTTCATTAGAACCCGAGTTTAATACTAACAGTTCACTTGTAAAAGTTTGTACCTAGTTGAGGCCATTATACCGAATAACTACCATGTATATTATGAACTAGGTATGTGCTCCATAGACATATCGTCGTAGACGCAACATTTTGACGAAATATGTATTTTCCAGCGAAAGTTTTTATATTTATTTTAAGACGACTACCTATTTATCAGTTCCAAATAAGCATAATTTTCACGTAAAAAGCAATTAAAATATATTTTAAAAACTGAATATTTGCGGATGCGATGTGAAACTGACAAGGGTGATAAGGAGTAAACATATCGAAGTTTAAAAGGTCACTTATGGCAACATCAACGAGGCCTGACATCATGTGTACAGTCTGCTACCTTTCTCAATTCAATTCCTTCGAAATGACCATTGAACTGCAGCCAAACGAGTATTAAAGGTCACTATCACTCGCTCTTGTTTTTCACAAGACCGGCAAGAAGGAACTGAGTGGAATGTTGGATGCTAATTGGGAAAGCTGTATTGATAGACGTTCGTACACTAGTTACTGTTTTCAAATCAATGGTATGGCAATAAGCTGGGAAGCAAGGAAGCAGCACTCAGTGGCCGGATCAACAACTCAAGAGTGAATACATGGCGCACTTGGAATCTGCAAAAGAAGCCATGCACCTGAAATAGTTGATAAATCACGTTTATGTCGAACAAGCCACAGTGGCAATCCAAACCGACAGCCAAAGCGCAATAAATTGGGCTATAGATCCAGTAGAAACAGCGAAATTCAATCATACTGCCTTCAAAGAACACTTCATCAGGTAAGCCATTGAGCTGAGCGCAAGAAAATCGAGTTCCAGTACTGTTCAACTGATGGCCTGAAATTCTTAGTGTTCCGAAGATGAGTAGGACTAGGCAGCAGATAGTGAGAGGGAGACTTGGAAGAGATCTTGCCTCGACAATTTATAATTAATTCTCACAAATATGTTCACTGTTACCGAGTTCGATATAGCGAATACCTTCAGTTCGAAAAAGTTCTTTGTTTTAGTAAAAAATAGAATCTGTCACAAAAATTCCACTGACACTCAATATCTAAGACCATTATACCCTGATGACTTCATATGAAGTCAAGCGGACACCTCCTGTGGCCTGGTGAATGCATATGAAATCAAGGCACCCCTCCAAACTCTGCTCATTCAAACATGCCGGGAGGGATGGAGAAGGGCTGTATGTCTTTAGGCTGGTGCTTTTCCCATTCAGTAACTTTCAAGGTACTGTTAGAAGTTCCTCATTCGCAGCTCTGGGCAGTTGTGGCTTGTCAACAGAGCCTAACACAGAACCTGAACACTCAAACATTTATGATGCCACTGCTGCTCAGGCTGGGGCATCAGACCTGATTTGTAGAGCCTTGTTGAATGGGTAAAGTGTGAATGGTTGCAGAAATTATAGAGACTGTCCATAAACCGATTATCTTACAGTCCACATTTTGCGCAAGTGTGAATACTTCTGCACAGTCTACTGCTTTATGAGAAATAAAATTCACTTTTTGAGGAGTAAAATTGCTACTTGCTCTACTATCTATGAGCCATTCATCGTTTTGAGAGATACTTGCTACATTAAGACACACTCTGTTCATGAACTTTTCATTTTTGTCGCATTTTTTAAATTTCGATTTGACCCTTCTTACGATCGGCAGTACCTAGCTATGTATCCTTCGCTACAATATTTATTACATGTAAAGCCTTGTCGCCAACTGAACCTTTTGCCAATTACGCATTTCCCATTTCTTTGACAGGAGAGAAGCCCTATGCCTGTGATAGCTGTGACTACCGATCCAGTCGCCTTGGTAATCTGAAAACACACTTAAGATCACATACGGGTTCGTACTGTGTACTTCTTGATAGAATAACACTAACATTAATTCAATAACTGATGTCACTGGTACACCAAATTCCAGAAGTTGCCTATTGTGTTTGCACACTATTACAAAATTCTTGATTCTTTGACAGGTGAGAAGCCCTATGCCTGTGATATCTGTGACTACCGAGCCAGTCATCTTAGTAGTCTGAAAAATCACTTAAGATCACATACGGGTTCGTACTGTTTACTTCTTGATAGAATCACACCAACATTAATTCAATAACTGATGTCACTGGTTCACCAAATTCCAGAAGTTACCTATTGTGTTTGCACAATATTACAAAATTCTCGATTCTTTGACAGGTGAGAAGCCCTATGCCTGTGATAGCTGTGACTACCGAGCCAGTGAGCTTGGCACTCTGAAAAAACACATAAGATCCCACACAGGTTTGTTTTGTTCACTCCTTGATAGAATAACTCATTACTTCAATGACTGTTGTCACTGGTACACCAAATTCCAGAAGTTACCTATTGTGTTCGCACAATATTACAAAATTCTCGATTCTTTGACAGGTGAGAAGCCCTATGCCTGTGATAGCTGTGACTACCGAGCCAGTCACCTTGATCATCTGAAAACACACTTAAGATCACATACGGGTTTGTACTGTTTACTTCTTGATAGAATAACACTAACATTAATTCAATAACTGATGTCACTGGTACACTAAATTCCAGACGTTACCAATTGTGTTTGCACAATATTACGAAATTCTCGATTCTTTGACAGGTGAGAAGCCCTATGCCTGTGATAGCTGTGACTACCAAGCCAGTCAGCTTGGTAATCTGATAACACACTTAAGATCACATACGGGTTCGTACTGTTTTATTCTTGATAGAATCACACTATCATTAATCCAATAACTGATGTCACTGGTACACCAAATTCCAGAAGTTACCTATTGTATTTGCACAATATTACAAAATTCTCGATTCTTTGACAGGTGAGAAGCCCTATGCCTGTGATAGCTGTGACTACCGAGCCAGTCAGCTTGATAAACTGAAAACACACTTAAGATCACATACGGGTTTGTACAGTTTACTTCTTGATAGAATAACACTAACATTAATTCAATAACTGATTTCACTGGTACACCAAATTCCAGAAGTTACCTATTGTGTTTGCACAATATTACAAAAATTTTTGTGTCTGACAGGTGAGAAGCCCTATGCCTGTGATAGCTGTGACTACCGAGCCAGTCACCTTTCTAGTCTGAAAACACACTTGAGATCACATACAGGTTTGTACTGTTTACTTCTTGATAGAATAACACTAACATTAATTCAATAACTGATGTCATTGGTACACAAAATTCCAGAAATTAGCTATTGTGTTTGCATAATATTGTGTTATTTTCCATTTCTTTCACAGGTGAGAAACCATATGCCTGTGATAGCTGTGACTACCGAGCCAGTCACCTTTTTAGTCTGAAAACACACTTGAGATCACATACAGGTTTGTACTGTTTACTTCTTGATAGAATAACACTAACATTAATTCAATAACTGATGTCACTGGTACACCAAATTCCAGAAGTTACCGATTGAGTTTTCACAATATTACAAAATTCTCGATTCTTTGACAGGTGAGAAGCCCTATGCCTGTGATAGCTGTGACTACCGAGCCAGTCACCTTGGTCATCTGAAAAGACACTTAAGATCACATACGGGTTTGTACTGTTTACTTCTTGATAGAATCACACTAACATTAATTCAATAACTGATGTCACTGGTACACCAAATTCCAGAAGTTACCTATTGTGTTTGCACGATATTACAAAATTCTTGATTCTTTGACAGGT
Source organism: Adelphocoris suturalis (assembly GCA_030762985.1). NCBI lineage: Eukaryota > Metazoa > Arthropoda > Insecta > Hemiptera > Miridae > Adelphocoris > Adelphocoris suturalis. The sequence goes on from JAUMHS010000013.1 coordinate 9,197,800, forward strand.
GATACCGAGCCAGTCAGCTTGATACTCTTAAAAAACACTTAAGATCACATACGGGTTTGTTTTGTTTACTCCTTCGTACAATAACAAATTACTTAAATGGGGGGGAGCCTATTGGTGTGGAGGGCGAGGGGGAGTCTGTTGGTGTGGTGGGGGTGGAGGAGCCTTTTGGTGTGGCAGCGAGTGGGAGAAGGTCATTTTGAGGTCCTGGCGCGCACTCTCTTCCACTTTCCAGAGGATCCTGAAGAGAAAGTGACTGGAGGGTCCGAGAGGAGAACGAGATTTCAAAAGTGTCTGAAAGGCTCTGAGTATTGATTGGCTAGGAAGATCATGGACACAATTTAAGGATGAAATAGGCAACTTAAAATTGGTATGCCTATGTGCTAAACATGAAACACTTTATATGTCATATCACAGGCTATTTATGTATGTATTGTATCAAACAAAACGGGGAATGGATAAAAAAAAAGTCATCTTTTTAACCTGAAAATTCACCTAAAAACACATACTGGTATGTTTTTAAAGTTCCCCGATATAGTATGGCTTACACTATTTCATTATCTGATGTCGATGGGAGTTCAGATTGCAGAAACTACTTCATGTGTTTGCTGAATAAAATGGAATATTTGACGTTTCTTTCACAGGTGAGAAGCCCTATGCCTGCGATAACTGTGACTATCGAGCTAGTCATCTTTTTAGTCTGAAAAGTCACCTAAAAAAACATACAGGTTTGTTTCTGCTATTCCCTGATATAATAAAACTGTCACTACCTCATTATCTGATAAGTATGATAGCTTTGATTCCAGAAGCTACCTTTTGTGTTCTCTGAATATAGTGAAAAAATTGACTATTCTGCTTCTTCATATTCTTGAGAATGATCCGGTGATTGAGGTTGAATAAGTGGGTCGTCTTCTTTTCCATTACTTCTTTCAATCCAGTACTGTTTCATTATCTGATGTCTATGTTAGGTGCATCAGATTCCAACTACATGAATATCGTGAATAATTTGACGTTTCTTTGACAGGTGAGAAGCCCTATGCCTGTGATAACTGTGACTATCGAGCTAGTCATCTTTCTAGTCTGAAACGTCACCTAAAAACTCATACAGGTTTGTTTTTGTTATTCCCATGATATAATAAAACTCACGCTACTTCATTATCTGATGTCTATGGGAGATCAGATTGCATTGTTTGTTGATTTTAGTGATATATATTATGTTTCATTGACATGTTACAAGCCCTATGCCTGTGATAACTGTGACTATCGTGTTAGTAGGCTTGGTCATCTGAAAACTTCCAGTCATGCAGTATGATTGTATGAGCAAATTTTCGTAGATTACAGTGGTACAAACTAAGGCAAAAAATTGTTAACCACCGATTATATCGCGAATAAACGTGTACTAAATCATATTTCATGATTGAAAACAGGTATTTTGGTTTTAGCAATCTGCAGATTTTTAATTGATTATTCAGTAAACAATTATGAAATTCAAGTACATTTTCTGCCTGTTTTTTGCAAAAATTTAATAGTGTTCAAACTCGTTGTTGACTAACTTTTATTTACTAAAATTTTGTTAAAAAAATATAAATTTAACAATTTAAAGCCATTTCTAGTGATTTTTTTTTTTTTCAAGTACTTCTTTTGGTTTATTATTTTCAATAATAAGCCTATGTGATCGTATAGCAAAAAATTTTTATAACCCCCCCTCAAACTTTGTCATTTTACGTTTCAAAGTGCTTAGAATCCAAATTTGCAATGTCCGTCCGCCGTCCGGGCCATAAAAGGCCTTAGAATTGACTTAAAAAATCTGTTCTTTCGCACATAGACTCCACTTGGGGTCTAGTTGGTCCTAACTTCTCGCCAGCTCGATCGCTCCACACCCATGGGTGCTATGAGCCAAAAATAGGTGAAAAAGTGTTTTTTTTTCTGTATATATCAAGTTGTATAGACATTGGAGATTTATGAGTGAAAAGAAAATGTTAGCTGTTAATTTTATGGAAAAAAAAGTATTCTAAATGATACTCTTCTATTCAAAAAGAGATTTTGGATTTTAGGCTATTTTTTGTTATTTTATAGATATTTTAAAACAAAATTTAATGATGTTCAAGTTTTTAGCATAATTTCATACATAAATTTTTGAATGTTCTATTTCATAGTTGATAAACTTTATTAGACCAATCTTATGCTAAAAAATATCAATTTAACGATTCTTAGCCATTTTCAGTGATTTTGTTAGCAAATTTTTACTAATTTGACCAATTAAATGATATCAATATACAGTATAGGTAACACTTTTATGTGTTGGAAAGATGACTTGGTAATAAATTGTTTTGTTTATCAACTATATTTAAAAGCGTAAAATTGTGAGATTCCGCTGCTGTAATGGATTGAACCCATTTGTGAGGTCCGAAGCTCCAAGTTCTGATACTAAATATACTATAGGCGGCGTTCAATAATTATGGACCAGAGATCTACGTAGTCTAATTCATAAATAATAAACCACTGTGTAATAATTTTCAGCGTTTTTTACATGTGACCAATTGAATGTGCTAAAAAAGTGTTGACCAACGAACTCATTCTTTTGTTTGGAAATCTTTTTTTTTTTTTTTTTTGGCCGCAAGAATGGAATTTTCATATCAATCATAAGCAATGTTATCGTCTGGAATGACATTCTCACTCTACTAAATCTAGGATTCGTTTCAGAACGCCTCAAAACTGATTTTTGTGAAGAAATTTTTCGAAAATTTCAATTTCAATTTTTTTTTTTTTATTGCAATAGTTTCAATTTGTTACAAAAATTTTCTAAAATCACTTGAAATACGTTCAGGTTTTTTTTTTTTTTTTTTTTTACTCATTTATAGAACAACACCAAAGTTATCGTATTAACTGATGTCAATGGTACACCCGATCCCAGAAAAAACTATTGTGTTGGCTGTAGAGCTGCGTTGTCATTTCTCTGACAGGTGAGAAGCTCAATGCCTGTGATAGCTGTGACTACCTCCCAGGGATGCAATGTGATTTTGGGGATGAAAACTGGACACTTTGGTGGTGGTGGAGGGGTGGGGTGGGGGGAGAGGTAGATTACAAAAACTCAAAAAGAGATTATACAGTCTAATGCACTCAGCACCATATGCATATTCTAAAGTAGTACTTGATGTGTGTAATATTGTGTACATATTCCCGTCAATTTCTTTCCTACTTAATTTAAGTAGTTTTTAATTGCGGGTCATATATGAAACTCTTTTGTAAACCAATTGTTTCCATAAGTAGGAAATGGTAGGATGAGCAGACCCATTCATCCATCACTATGACAGCAATAAGAGTATAGGTACCTATCACATACAGTAACAAGATTGAATAAGAACCGAATACATAATAATTGCTATCCATAATTTGAAAACCACTAAGGCACACCACTCTGATGATTTTTAACTGAAGTCTTAGCTAAAACTTGGAACTTTTAGCTTGAGATTAAAATTTGTGCTAGAGTTCTTCTCCATTTCTAGTCTATTCAATGTGGGCAGGGACTTCAACTATCAACAACACAAAATAATCCATTTTTGGTTTTATTGATTTAGTAATATTCACAGCCATGAGGACTTCTTAAAATGAAAAACGCTGCAAATTATTACATAATGGTTTATTATTTCTGAATCAGATAGCCAGCTATAGTAACCAGCATGCTCTGGGGCTTTCGCCAGTCTCTTTTCTAGTATCCACCTCTGTTCTCGCGTTACAGGCTGCGCTCCCGATGGGGAGCAAATGGATGATCGTACAACCACCCGAGTGGTCTCATTCAATCCACGGAATTGTAACTGTAGGAATCAAACTAAAACCGTAGGTACACTACATTCCAAAAGCATCTGGGACCTATCCCAGTCGATTCTGCTCTCACTCCACCCCCCGTCCCCCCCCCCCCCCCCTCGCCACCCACCGTGACCCCGTGCCAGGCGTGCGCGCGTGCGTAAGTCTAACACAAAGCCTCGAAAAAGACACTTTTTCGCTCATTTTCGGCCCATAGCATCTATGCGAGTAAAGCGATCGGGATGGTTAAACGTTAGGACCAGCTAGACCCCAAATGGAGTCTATGTGCGAAAGAACAAGTTTTTTAAGTCAAATCTTAGGTCTTTTATGGCCCGGACGGCAAACGGCGGACGGACATTTCAAATTTGGATTCTACGCACCTTGAAACGTAAAGTGACAAAGTTTGAGGGGGGGTTATAAAAATTTTTTGCTATACGATCACATAGACTTATTATTGGAAATAATAAACCAATAAGACAATACTGATTAGTGTATTTCACGTAATTTTATAAAATACCATTATCTCAAGAATGGTTGTAGGAAACAAACATCAACAGCCCAAAAATATTTGATACCTCAGAGAGAGTTCGAACTCGCGGGGGGGATTTCTCTTTAGTTGCAACACTCGAACGGGCTGAGCTATGAGGCCAGTGTAATCAAACCTCTCCGACTGTCGGTTATTTTCCTGGAGCGTAATAATACCTACTATATAGGCAGGCAACATCCGGATCAGCACCTACTCGATAATTGGAGACTTTGTGTAACAATAGATCCAGTCATGCAGCATGATCGTATGAGCAAATTTTAATAAATTACCGTATTATGTTGTATCATTTGGAAAATTCACTCGACATTTTGAGTGCAAAGAAATTGTTGACCACCAATTTTATGGCAAAATTACTAGTTCTAAAAAATATCCAATGATTCAAAAAAGATTTTGTTTTTAGCATTTTTTGCTTCTTCACTAGGTACCGAAGGTAGGGAGCTTTATGTTCGTGATAGAAGTCAAAAAATGTTTGTCCTCCAAAATCAAGATTTCCACATAGTTTTTGCGTTACTGAGCATGCTGATCAATTTTGGTTCTGTGTCTGTCTGTTTGTGGTAAACCATTGTCACGCCTGAAACTATACCAAGTTTCAGTCCGAATCCGATGACATTTGCAGAGATTGTTTGGATTAGCTCCTACACAGTCCCCTATAATTTGTATGCCTGCGCAAACGTGAATTTCTCATAACGTCAATTTCGTGTCATCTGTTGGCCTGATTTAGTTCAAACTCGGTAGTTGGTTGGGTATATGGTCTAGGAAGATGCCCTGTTTATATTACCATTGCGCATTCACGAAACTCTTATCTATTATCACAGGCAAAACTCCGAGTCCAATCAAACTGTTTTGATTACATTTTTTCAGGGATTCTGCAGACTATCTTCTAGACGGTCCCCTATAAATATTATTGCAGTTGGATAAATAGTAGTCTGTGTGCATGCACAAAAGTTAATTTCTTCTAACGTCGATTTCTTATCATCTGTTCAAATTTGGTAGGCAGTTGGGTCCTGAATGACGCCCTTTTTGTATCGTATTTGCTTGAATAATAGGTAATTATTACGCATATGCAAAACCAATATTTGATGACACTCCAAGAATAATGAATCTATTTCGATGAAATTTTCAATCATTGTGTACGTTAACCTTTACATGATTTCAGCACATGTAAACATGAATTATAGCCGTCATTTGCATTCTAGCGTGTAGGTATAGACATGTATTAGATGCTGTTGTATTTTGCATTCAATCATTTCGACTCATATTTCAACTAATTCTATACATCCGTGTTACTATAAGTGAGGAAACTATACTGCCCACCCAACTTGGAAAACATTTTTCCATTTGTTATAGATTTTTTGACAGTTAATAGTGAAATTTAAGAACATTTTTCAGCATGATTTTGTGTATAAATTTTGTAATTTAGTAGTTCATCTTTGCTATTTTACCCAACTTTTTGTAGAAAACGAGGTATTAAAGCCATCAGTATGGTGGCACTTGGGGATGGGGGTGAGTTTTCCCTGCTTTTAGAGGGTGTAGAAGACATTTACAATAGTCATTCATTTCCAGATTTCTTTATATATTTTATGGATAACATTTTGTGCTCACTACTCCTCCTAAACCGCTGGTCTGATTTACTCAAATTTTGTTGTGTAACCATGTTGGAACTTGTCCTTGCTGACTTTGGTGAGGATCTGCTGACCTTGAGCCATAATATCAATAATAATTATGGGAAAATCGTGCTAAAATCTCTTTTATTCATTATAGGACGTCCACATTTGTTCGGTAGCCTCTCTGGAACAACAAGAGAAGAATGACTTTACAGGCTTCATCCTGATCAGCTAAGTGTGCTAAAAGTTATGCCGTCTGTCTGATTACAACGAAATTTGATAGGGAGCCTGTGTCGCGAGATGACGCGAATTGGGTTAATTGAAAATATACTTTGCCTGGATATGAAGTGTTGTAAGTAGGTAGTTACCTACAAATTACAAGTAAATAACTGTATGTTTGTTGAACTGCCTCCCATACTCCCCTTATAGCAGTTCCTTGCCCATCCACAGGTCTCGCCTATGTTCATAGGATTACTGTATGTAGATATGTTGGCGTAGATGAGTCCTGTTAATTGCGAGTTGTGTTCTCATTCTCTGTAGGTAAATAGGTATGAGAAATCATAGCACTTGGCTGTAAGTGAGGATAAATAAATCATGGCACTTAGCCGTATGTAAGTATGTGAGTACATCACAGCATTTGGCTGTGAGAGAGAGAGAGCACAAATAAATCATGGCACTTAGCCGTATGTTGGTATGTGTGTAAATCATAGCACTTGGCCGTAAGTATGTTATTGTATAATAGTGTACAATAATATCTAAGTATGTTGATGTGAAGGAATTTATCTGTAGGTGTGTAATGATCCGTATAGCAATACAGAAAGAGTTAGGTTACTTACAGAAGCGCTTTTAATGTTGTTCATTTACCGTTCGGGGTCCAACTAACTCTATCCCCTCTACCCTAGTAGGTAGGTCTCTCCCCTCTCTCCGACCTTCCCTCCGTCACCCCTTCATTCCCATCCAACACAACGGATGCAGCTTGGGGCAGAGACCAGTTAGGTATAAAAAGCAGCATAGAATGAGTATTGAGAATATGATCGCATTGGCGACAGCCTGTGATGGATAGTAGTTCCTCCTTCTCGAGTCTTGAATACGCTGCATCTGGGGATATGCTTGGCAGTTTAAATAACCAACAGGACAACCTCTGGGTGTAGCAGGTTAATCGCCTCTCACCTTTGAAGGAGGAACTCTCTCTTTCCGTCACCTCTCGTTGTTACAAGCCTTTCTAGGACATCTAGTGATTAATGAAATGACGGGCTCCACCCTATTCTCCAACAGACCGATTCGAGGGCGTTTTTTGCAACATGTTCACCAAACCACCAAATAAATAGAAGAGCATTTTCTAATCAAATTTTCCAGTGATTAAGTCAAAATTAATATTAACCCCGGTTCACCTAGTGACAAATAATCACCGAAATTTGTTCAGTGAAACTTGACTTCCGCGTATGAAGCTTGACTTTCCACCCACTTATATCTTACCTATCTCTATTTAAAAACGCTGCAAATTATTTCACAAAGGTTTATTATTTTTTCAATTGAGTTTGATCGTAGTTTTAGTTGGCTTGCGTGCGTCATAAGGCCCGCCCAGACTCCTCGGCGTGTCCTATTTCGAGTTGCCACAACCTATGCTTCTATAATTATATACGCATGTTTATATTTCTCGATTTGAGCTCCTATCTATTCAAATAGTTAATGCCTTAATAATATCATTATCTAAGTACGTACGAAAAGTCAAGAGGATATGTTATTAAATATGCATAGGAAAAGCATTGGTATTAACACACAAATATGACCTAGAAAAAAACATATATTCATGCCTCCAAGGAATGCTGTACCCACCTCATGGTGCCGCGGCGCCTCCTCTCACTCCACCCCCCTCACCACCCACTGTGACCCCCTGCCAAGCGTGCCAGGCGTGCGTCTAACACTCAAACCCTCGAAAAAGACACTTTTTCGCCCGTTTTTGGCCCATAGCATCTATGCGAGTAAAGCGATCGAGATGGTTAAACGTTAAGACCAACTAGACCCCAAATGGAGTCTATGTGCGAAAGAACGTGTTTTTTAAGTAAATTCTTAGGCCTTTTATGGCCCGGATGGACATTTCAAATTTGAATTCCACGCACCTTGAAACGTAAAGTGACAAAGTTTGAGGGGGGGGGTTATACAATTTTTTTGCTACATGATCACATAGGCTTATTATTGGAAATAATAAACCAAAAGTTGGTTCTGCTCACACAAACTGCTAATAAAAGTAAAACTAACAATTTTTAGCCATTTTAGTGAATTTTCGTCAAAAATAAAACTTATGCAAGGGCTAAAAAATTTTTCAATTCAAAATTTTCGAAAATTTTCTCAATTGAAATCTATTTTGTGGCATTCTGAAACACTTCCTGGATTTCACATTTTCATATGTATATATCATTCCAAAAGATAGCTCTCCATAGGGTTGAGATTGAAATTCCGTTCTTGTGCCAAACAATGGAGCTTTCCAAATGAAAGGATGAGTTTGTGGCCAGCACTTTTATGTTTTATGAAGAAATTTAGAAATCTAAAGTTTATTTTGAATTGCAGAATATAATTTAGAACATTTTTTTTTTTCAAAAATAAAATTGGTAGTTGACATTTATTTGCACTCAAAGATCCGACTCAAACAATTTTGTAGGGGGAATGGCGAGGGCAAGTCCAAAAAACGTGGTTTTTCTCGACTAATTTTATTGACGCCACCAATTATCAACCGATTTTCATGATTCTTATTTTGTTCGATTCAAATTTTGGTCTAGTAGTGCAAAAAACCTTGGAAATTTCGGTTTAACTGTCCAGGTGGTGGGTGGAGGGGATCAAGCACTGCCCAAGCTACAAATCTCGACCGATTTTGGTTTATTATTTTCAATAATAAGCCTATGTGATCGTGTAGCAAAACATTTTTATAACCCCCCCCCTCAAACTTTGTCACTTTACGTTTCAAGGTGCGTAGAATCCAAATTTGAAATGTCCGTCCGCCGTTCGCCGTCCGGGCCATAAAAGGCCTAAGAATAGACTTAAAAACTCCGTTCTTTTGCACATAGACTCCATTTGGGAATAATTACGGTCAGTTTTCTACGTAGGTCTGTATGATACAGAAATAATAATCCTATGTGTAATAATTTGCAGCGTTTTTGTGATTCTTATTCTGTTCCATTATGAATTTGATATAGTTTGGGAATGTTTATCTGGATTTATAAATTTCATCAAGAGAGGGGGTGAATGGAGGGGGTAATACTGACAAATCATGATGTTTTAACTACACCTCTTTGATTTTCGTGATTCTATTTTTGTTCAACTATGAGTTTGGTCTAGTTTAGAGAAATGTGTCAGGAGTTTGATATTTCATGATTGAAGGGGTGAATGGAGGAGAATGAATTATTGATTTGGCAACAATGAAACTGATAGGGGACCATCTACAACCTAACCCACGCATTCTCAGACAATTTCATCAAAATCGGATGAAAACAGTGGAAAATGACAAAGAGCTTATAATACGATAGAGAGGACGTCTTTGAAGCCACTTGAGACTCCGCCATGTTAGGGGCAGAAACCAGGTAGCCAATGAAATAACGATAACGATGGAATGAGGTTATATAACAGTGTTGGAGGTTATTCCCGACCATTAGTTTAGTCCCGCCCTTTAGAGAAAACTGGCTTCATGAGCTCCCACAGTTTAACAGACACATGCCCTCTCTATCCTATTTTGAGCTCTTTGGAAAATAAGCTTGTTACAGGGTTTGCGGACATACGACAGACAAGGCACCAAAGTTGTTCAGAATGGTCTAAAACGTAAAGGAAACAAGAGGAAATTTTGATTTCGGAGACCAAAAAATTTCTCTCCCCAAAAGTGAAAGCAATGCTTCCGCTACCTTTATGTAGACTTGGAAGCAAAATACTTCTGAATGCTTGCAGTTTATTAGCCCTTCGGGGCTGAACTAATTTAAAACTGATTTTTCAACGGATGAGAATCCTGATTCCATATGATATGTATTGTGTGTGTTTATTATGTATTTCTCATAAATTAAAATATGATGTTTTGTTATTAGGCGAGGGGTCTTCCGTCCGTGATAGCTGAGTCTTCCGAGGTATTCATCTCAGTTGCGACACCTAAAACGCATTCAGGTTTTTTTTGTGAGCTCTTGATGTAATGACCCCAACATTTCTTTGATAATTAGTTGATCATGATGAGGAATCATATTATGACATTTTAATATTGTACTTATGTATTGACATCTCATTTTTCAACCAAATCAAATCATTTGTATCCTAGATAAGAAGCCTTTTGACATTATAACTACCAAGCTGTGCTCTGATTCATAAAATCCCTAGTTAGGTACCAAGTTAAATTTTCAATACTGTTATAAAAAGCTTTGGAAAAAGGCGTTTTATATGCCTCAAGTATAGCCTGCTTTTAAGTGATAATAAAATATTACAAACATACAGCTGCAGGTGTTTCTCTGTACTTGATTTTTATAAGTTCTCATTTTACAATTTGGTTGTTGGCCAATTCGTTATCCCGCCTCCGTTTATATTTTGACTTGTTGAGTTTAGTTAATGAGTTGGTTGTTATTGGAATAGTTTAATTGTAATCATCCTTATATTTCTTGTCTATTCAATTTACGCTCAACATGGGTAGGTATTATGTATAAAAATGTATAATACTTTAACGACGAAGAATTTCAATTTATCCAATATTTAAGGCGAAATAGGTCCTTCCGACCTCAGAACTGTGGACTGTTCATGTATTAGGCCCCTTATGTTCGAAATTTCATAATAAAATCCATTAAAAAAACTGATTTCTCATTTTTAATAATCTTCAAAACCTACGATTTTGCTCGTTTCTCATTTCAATCCTTGTGTTACCCATGGTGTAGTGAGTCAGTACCATGGCGAAAAAAAAAGTCCAGTCATGCAGCATGATTCCATGAGCGAATTTTTGAAGAAATCTTAGACATTTCAGTCGCTATTGATCGTGTAGAGAAATTTTAGTTCATGATTTTGATAGACAAACATGGAATCAAATTCTATCTACAGCATGGTTCTAGCCTTAAACAGAATGGTTCTAGGATTGGTTATACAGGGATACTTTCATAAGAGTAGTTTAATCTGAATTTGGACAATGTTTCATGCAAATATTACCGATTTTTACAACTAGCGAACGGCATTATTTCGATTTTTGACTGATTTTTCAACTTGAACTTGACTGAAATTAAAAACTTGATACATATCCTTATAGGAAATTTCACGCTGATTCCGAATATACCACATGTTAGTATGCTGAAAAAATTATTTCGCACAACAAATCGCAAAAAAAAACAGGCTATTTTGAAATTTTGGACTACATTTTTGAAAATTTCAACCCGGAGATGTAATCCGATCATGCTGGCCAACGAATTTGAACTTTCGTTTTGTGTCCTTAACATTTTAAAATTTGTTTGAAGTTTCTAGCACAATTCTACGGACAGTTATCGTCTGGAATGACACATACATACATATATACATACATACACAAAAAAATGCGTTAAACTTCAGAATATGATTCAGAATAGCCTAAAACGGATTTCTGCATAACATTTTTTCAAAAATTCGCTAAAAGTCTCTCTTTCCTACTTAGGCCTTTGAAAATTTTACTAGGAGTTCCTAGGTGGAGATATCAACGATGTACGACGAGCAAAGAAAATCACAGATCACCTGGGCGAGAAGGGGGTTGTTCCTTCAATGGTATCAGAACGTCTCCCAGACGGGAGGTGAGTATTGGGAACTGCTGGATGAAGAATATCCACGTGCGGCGCAGGATAGAGTCTTAGATGAAAGAGATCAAGCGAGATCAGATGAATTCAAGGAAAAAAACTACCTCAGTTATCCGGAAGACGAGAAAATGTAGAGCTCGTATATAGATAGGTATATGTGACGATTCAAACAAAGTACTTGTAGGAAGTGTGAAAAGATGGTGTAGGCAATGTTCAAATCGTCGCATATTGTTGTAACTTGAATAAGCAATCACAGTTGAAACTTATTTGAAACTTGTGTATTTCATTATATGTATTTTGTAAACATAAAGTATTTTAAAAACTCATATCTGGAATACAAACATATTTTGATCGACACGTGATAAATATCAGGTGATCATGGATGGAACTCATAAACGATAGGTACTATTCCTAATTTGAAGTCACCACAATCTTCCCCCCATAGTTTTCAGCTCACAGGTAATATTATTCACATTAAAACGTAATCCTGTAAGTGGTTTGGAATTCTGCGGAGTCTTCCTGAACGGCGAAGTAGGGGCTGAGGTTCTACTTGAGCTCTATCGTCTTGTGACAGATCTGGTCCTGGGTTTGGGGATGACGAGAACGGAGGTGAAGAGTTCCTTGACGGATGGTTTCTAGGAACACCCGCAATGTTGAACCTGATTGACGGGTTTGATGAAATATTCTTGGCTTGATCGGATTTCGGAGATGGCACTAAGGTTGAGACGAGCTGATCTATATGTCGTTTTATTTTTCGTCCTGAGTCTAGTTCAACAAGATAATGACGTGAACCCAGCCGTTCAATGACGTGTCCAAACTCCCATATTTCTGAGTTATTTCTGTACATTCTTATCTGTACTCTCTCCCCCACGGAATAGGATCTCCCCCTCCCCACGGAATAGGATAGCACCCATAGGAATCTCACGGAATCAGGTGCTTTGAATTGACTACTTTTCTCGGAAACAGGGAAGATCGCATCAAGCTGAATTCTTAGCCGTCTGTTCAAATAGAGCTCTGCTGGGCTCTTTCCACATGCGAGAGGAGTAGCTCTGTATCAGAAAAGCATTTTTCTAACCTTGTCGCTAATGGTTCCTGTTTCTTTTGCCATTGATTTCAACCTCCTCTTTACCGTTTGTACGTTTCTTTCTGCCAATCCATTCGTCGCAGGGTGTCCAGGGGCAATGAACTTGTGCGAGATGCCGCGGGTTGAGCAGAAAGTTTTAAACACGTCACTTGTGAAAATTGAAGCATTGTCCGATACGATAGACATTGGGTAGCCATGAGATGAAAATATCTCCTCCAACATGGAGATCGTGGTCTCAGTGGATGGGGCGCTCTTTTGGACACGAACTTCTGCCCATTTGGATCTTGCGTCTATAACCACAAGAAAGTTATGCCCTTCAAAAGGACCAGCGTAGTCAATGTGTAGCCGTTCCCAGTTCGATTTAGGTTCCTCCCAAGGGTGAATTGTGGCCTTTGGCGGGTTGGCACGAAGTGTGGCACATTCTCGACAGGATTTGACCAAGTTTTCAATGTCGTGATTGATGCCTTCCCAGTAGACATAGCGTCTTGCGAGCTGCTTCATCTTGGTGATGCCAATATGAGTGACATGTAGCTCATCTAAGATGGAAGTTTTGAGTCTCTGAGGTATAACAATTCGATCTTGCCAAAACAATAGACCATCCAGTAACGTGTATGGGGAGTTGTCATGTGTGTTTTTCAGTTTTTCCACGAGTGATTTCAATGTGGAATCCCTTGCAGTTTCATCAGCAATCGCCTGAGCAGTGATAACTGTGCTTGATATCCGGAAGATCGACTCTGCATAAATTCGATTGACTTCATCATTGATTTTCATGTCGATTGATCTCGTGGTTTGAGTGAGAGGGGCTCGGGACAAGCAATCGGCGTTCTCATTATCCACTCCTGCTTTGGATTTGATTTTGTAGTCAAAACCAGATAAAAATGTAGCATACCTGAGTAAGCGTGCAGATGTCATTTTAGGTAAAGAGTGATCATGACCAAATATTCTGCTAAGAGGCTCATTGTCTGTAATTAGGGTAAAACGGCGGCCAAACAAGTAGTTGTAGAATTTTCCCACAGCAAATACAATGGACAACGCCTCCCGATCTAATTGATTGTAATTTTTTTCTGCCTTGGTCAGTGACCGTGAGGCGTATGCTATTGGACGCTCATATCCGTCCACGACATGGCTGAGTACGGCTGCGATTCCAACAGGAGTGGCATCCGTCGCCAGAACTACTGGCATTGTTGGGTCAAATGGCATAACTACCCTTTCGCTACACATTTCCTGTTTCAGTTTTATGAATGCTGCTTCACATTCAGATGACCAATGAAAACGACGCTTTTTCTCCAGCAATTTTCGTAGAGAACTAGTTAGTGTAGATAAATCAGGTATAAATCGCGAATAGTATGTGATTAAGCCAAGGAATTTCCTCACTTCATCTGCGTCTTGAGGTCGAGGCATGTTTAGAACTGCTTTGATTTTTTCAGGGGATTTGCGAATTGTATTGTACTCAACTATGTGTCCTAAATATTCTATTTCAGTATCGAAAAATGAACACTTCCTTTTATTCAAGTGGAGGTCATTCTGAAGAAAAGTCTTCTTAGGCACAACTGGAGATTCCGGGTGCATTCTTCCATAGTGGCACCATGCACGACGATATGGTCAAAATATGCTTCACATTTCGGGATTCCTTGAAGAATCTGTGACAAGATTCGATTAAACTCTGATGGTGCTGTCTTGATGCCGAAGCTGAGGCGGTTCATGCGATAGGTACCCCTGTGTGTAGACAAGGTTTGAATGTTGCTACTCTGTGTGTCGACAGCCAAGTGTAAATATGCCTTAAAAAGATCTAACTTGCAAAAATATTTCGAGTTCCGCAGACTGTTGAGCACATCCTCAATCTTCCTAATGGGAAAATTGGCTGAAACTAATCGTTCATTTACACCACACTTATAATCCACACATAGGCGTAGTGACCCATCTGCCTTTGGAATAATTACCAGTGGAGAACCCCAGTCACTGGTTGGGATGGGAGTTATGATTCCTGCTTTCTCTAAAGCATCCAATTCTTGCTCAACACGTTCTCGTAGCGCATATGGAACATCCCGTTCTTTCGTGAAAATTGGCTTGGCATTTTCTCTCAATGTTAGGCTGACCTGAATGTTCGGGACGCATCCAATTCTTTCTTCAAAAATAGGTGCAAATTCCTCGAGTATTTTCTTGATACCATAAGGAGGATTACAGTTACCCTCGACCCTGTGAACTCGTCCAATATGTTGCATGTCCATGTCTACTTGTTTTAGTTCGATCCCAAAAGCCCTTATCAAGTCTCGTCCAAGAATAGAGTCATGTCCTGCCGATACAACGTATATTTCTGATTTTACTGTTTTCTGTTTGTATTTTAGGGTAAGTTTAGCTTTCCCTTTACAGAGAACAACGTCATTTGAATATGCACGAAAATTTATATCCGATGGAAGTAATTTGATTGCCAGATTTAAAGCCAAAAATATATCTTCTGGGAGGATCGTGAATTTCGCTCCTGAATCTACTTCCATTTTCACTTTTTTACCATTTATAGTTACATTAACCATGTATTTCCCCTTGGCCGGTTCAATTTCATAGAGATCAACAATTCCTTGTTCTTCTTTTGGCATGGTTTTGAGCACCTTGCAAGCTGCATAAGAGCAGTCTGAGTCTGAGCAAGATGAGCATCTACTGTTTGATGTTCCCCGCAGTTGATTGTTACGAGCCAATTTCTTCGACAATGTAGTTATACAGACTTTTTTGACGTGGCCTGCTTTCTTACAAGACTCACAAAAGAGCTGATCCCGCCGGATTCTACAGTCGAAAGACCGATGATTAGACTTCCCACACCTGAAGCAAAGATTGTCGATTCCAAGGGCCTTATAGTCAGCTCTGGGTCTTGAATTCTGTCTTCTTGATTGAGACTTGTTCCTAGACGGTGATGGTGAGCTTGATGCCGATCTGCGTGAGGAATGTTGGTGGTGATCCCGGCTGGAACGGTGGCGGGAGTCGCAAACTCTCAGGATATCGGGAGCCGAAATGCTACTTGATGGTTTTGAGCCTGATGACAGCTCCTTGCACTGGATTCGTGCTGCTTCTAGAGCCACGGCTTTCCTGACTATGTCATCAAACTCGTCCTCATCTCCGGTCTGCAGAAGCTGCTCTCTGATAGAATCATCTCGAATCCCTCGAATAAATTGGACTCTCAGAAAAACTACAATTACACTCAACGTAAAAATTAAAAATCCCATCCTCGTCGCCAAACTGTTGTAACTTGAATAAGCAATCACAGTTGAAACTTATTTGAAACTTGTGTATTTCATTATAATTATGTTTTTTGTAAACATAAAGTATTTTAAAAACTCATATCTGGAACACAAACATATTTTGATCGACATGTGATAAATATCAGGTGATCATGGATGGAACTCATAAACGATAGGTACTATTCCTAATTTGAAGTCACCACACATATGCAATAGGAAAGAATAGAGGAGAGCTTGAGTCGAAGCATCAAATCCACCTGGCTCTTCTGTACTCCCCTTCTTCACCTACCCATTTAGTCGAGGGTAAGTACATTCCAAAAGAACAAAGGCGGAGCTGAACTTTGACGCTGCGACAAGGCGACGTGAATACTTGACGCTCC
Organism: Adelphocoris suturalis; assembly: GCA_030762985.1. NCBI lineage: Eukaryota > Metazoa > Arthropoda > Insecta > Hemiptera > Miridae > Adelphocoris > Adelphocoris suturalis. Next base: position 9,214,217 of record JAUMHS010000013.1, read on the forward strand.
GAGAAAACCTTGGCACTGCGATAAGGCGATATCAGAGTAGCGGCAATACAATAAAAATCATTAGCATAAACTAAAAGAAAAGAAAAAAGTCCAGTCATGCAGCATGACCCCATGAGCGAATTTTTGAAGAAATCTTCGACATTTCAGATCTTCGACATGAGATTGGGTCTACGTGCTAGTACGTACATAAATAGAACTTCTTCATAATTTCATGTCAGTATTAAAGCTACATCAAGTCCTAAAACAGTTGAGCGTAAAACATTAAAGAGAGCGACCGAGAGAATCGGAGGACGGAATATTTCACAGAGTAAACTCATCAGTTGTGATTACATTTATTTATTTCGTTTTGTGTTTTTAAAATTTGTTTAAGTTTCTAGCACAATTCTACGGACAGTTATCGTCTGGAATGACACATACATATATACATACATAAAAAAATGCGTTAAACTTCAGAATATGATTCAGAATAGCCTGAAACGGATTTCTGCATAAAATTTTTTCAAAAATTCACATTCTACAAATTTTGAGGCGAGAGCAATAGCTTAATTTTCTTCAAAAATTTGCTAATAAATGGGCAGCTTCAACAGTGATCATTCCTCAAAACGCACTGTAAGATGAGATCTTAATAAAAAAAATGAGGGCATCGTTGGAAAGAGCGTTAAATTTCCCATCTTCCTAGTGCCTCGAAAAAAATATTTCTGGGGTCCTGATGGGTGGTAAATCAATTCGTAAAGTGATTTTTGTCAAATCGGCAAAATCTCAAATTTTTCTTTTAGTTGTTTAGGTATTAGTATTTCATGGTTTTTCACGGGCATTAACACCAAAAGCTGCGCAAAGATCTCAGCCTTCCAACGGTGTTGTCATTTTTACTTTCATTTTGCTAATTAGGAGAGAAAACAGTGTTTAAATGTTGGAATACATTGTTTTTTCAATGAAATCGAGGGTTTTCCTGAAAAATTACCTTGTATAAAAACACGAGTTTGGGGTCTGTTTCTACGTAGGTATTTTTTCACGGTGAATCGAATGGTAACACTCGCAGATCTTCCCAACTCCGTTTTAACCAAGTTTTACTTTTTAACTCACAAAAAACGTGAGTTCATTTGGTATGATAAATTTCATGTTTTTAAGGGTGAAACTAGTAAGCTAGAGTGTAAAACAAGGTAAAGCATATTATGGCCCGGACCACCGGCATACAGTGGTGCCAAGGCGACAAAACAAAATGTCAAGATTTTTGGCATCCGGAACAAGTTTCCTCTAATATGAAGGGTAGAGGGGAAGAAACGTATAGGTTTGTCAAAAAAAAGTAGGTATGTTGGGAAAATTCACTTTGTTGTCGGACATCTGTTTTCCCCTGGTATGGGTGCTTTATATCTGGATTCTCTTAACAATATTAAAATAAAAAGGGTCGTAGCGCAATGGAGGCTCGGCTACAAAGGTAAAATAGCGAGCGTAGCGAGCCGGAGCGGCTAGTAAAATATATGGTCTCTGATCCTCAATCGGTTGAAATCCTTCAGAAATAGGTAGAAGTCACGCATGCGTCGACCAGACTCCAACCTGTTTGAAACGGTTCGCTAATCAGTGATAATTGTCTCACCGAACAAACCTATTTCCTATCGATCAAAGCAAAGACATTAGAGAGTTCTTATGTCGTACATAGCGACGAGTTGGGCAACGACTCACAATGGCGATAGGGCGAGCAAATGAATGCTAACCTCCCGAGTCGTTGGTTTCCAATTGGTGAGTCGTTGACGACTCGCGCTACGACTCAATAAGTCACGCTAAAGTGAGATTTGATTTCCGCTCACGTTCTGCTGTTTTTGTATGCCAATTCTATACATTCTTTCGTCGTGTTTTGTCCTTGTGTTTTATTCAGTTTCATTCAAATTTCGTACACCTTAGATTTCATTTCATATCTTTTATTTATTTTCATTTATTAACCTTTTGATCCGTCGGTTATGGACGAAGTTAGGGCGTATGAGGAGCTGTACGTAAACAGCGTAATTAGTGCACGGGAATTGGAGTTGGCGTACGAGGGATTTCTCCTATCGCGCGAACACCGAGCAGCGCCTTGGGTGCGCGAATTGACGTATATACATCATAAATAAGATGGTAATGTAATAAATAATAATATATGCCAAAATCTGTGCTCAGGCGGCTCTCGTATCCCAACCGACTGACAGACCTGGAAATGCAACCAACCTCAAAATTCACCCACAATACAGATACTAATAACTTTCAAAAACTTGAATAAGCAGTAACAACAAACTCGCAAAGCGGCTGTACTGTTTTGATGTGAATTGTGAAATGAGGTTATCCTCAACGAAGGTAATTCAGCTGAGTCGGGAAACGAATCGGAAACCTCGTTGCCCTTGACGACCCGCAAGGCAGTACGAGTCGCCTGACTCCAGTCGGGTTCTGAATTGGCGAGTCGTCGCCCGACTCCGACGCGCATGCGTACTTCCAATTATCCACTCGTGGTGACGACTCGGGCTCCCATTCGGGCAACGAATAGACGATCGAATACGACATAAGAACTCTCTATTGTAATAGTAAACTAGACCCACTCGTACGGCTAGTGTCGCATTGCGAATTGAACGGTCTGTAGTCGGCCATATTGGGGGCAACATGTTTATTTATGTGCAATGAAGATTGTATTATAGTTCATCCACTCATGAAATTTCTTTGATAATGCACAATGGTTAAAGTGTGTGCGGCATTTAACTGCATAAATCGCAAAACTGAAGACTGCACACTCTTATTTCACAAGTAAGTATAGATTTTCTAAAGATTATTTTGGTTCGTTGTAGGCCTCTTGATGTGGTAATGCAGTACCTATTGTAGTTGATAATGATTTTCTTTTTACTAACTTATCGATATGCATGAGCTACAAAGTTTCAAATTAATCTGAGTGTTTGGAGACGGACCGCCAGTGGCGCTACCAGCGCATTCTGACGAGAGTTTTTGCAACTATCTCTTACAGCGTACCTACCTACTGTCTATTCGCCATGAGAATGCCGAGAGAAAGAACATGTAGAAAATGTAGAGAGAAAGAACCCTTCCCCCCGCGACAACCTAAGGCGAGGGACGAAGAAAAACACCAATGTACTACCTGTCTCACTCTCAAGTAGGTACTGATACCGTTGATTCTCGCCGTTGACTCAGTACTCTCTTGTTGACAAACAAGATGACTCATTACATTAATAATACAGTATACGTATGTAGGTATTATATTACATTAATTTACTGATGTAAATATTCACTGTATACAGGGTGAACACAAATAAAGTTTTACAAACTTCTGGAGTCAATATTTTAGAGCTCATTTCCGAGTTGTTAATGGTTTTAGTGATTTGTAAGCGCATTATTTGAAATTTGAGCACTTTTTGTGCGCGCCGAAATTTTTAACGTTCAATTTATGGCATTTAAACGTAATTAGTATACGACATAATCATTCGGTAGTGGATGGGGATTGAAGGGGTGCCGCAAACTTGGTGAAAGGGTAGTAGCGGAGTTTGGCAGCTCAGGGCAGTAGGGTGGGGTCAGGTCACCTCGGCATTCTCATTGCGGACAGACAGTACTATCTCCGTCCGACCGAACTCCCCCCAATTAACGCAATGATGGTACGTTAGATAGGAAGCATTGGCGAAGGTCCTCCATAGCCGAGTGGCTGAAGCTTCCGACTACAGATCAGAAGGTTCGATTCCAAACCGGGAGCCAATAAACTTTTTTTAAATTTCAATCTGCGAAATATACTTATATACTTTTAAACTTAACTCCGATCTCTCTATACAACTAATCTATATTTTACTAGAAGGATTGATTTCGAATACCCACTGTTTTTTATTTACTTTGTTTAAACTCGACTGTTTTTAATTAAACTCTCGATAGAATGCGCTGGAGGTGACGTTCTTCGGAACCGTTCCAGTCAGGGAACTGAACCGATGAAAGCTGTGCAGAAAAAACAGTGTCCAGGGGCCAATAGTGGGGGGACAATCTTGCTACTGAACGTCAAGTGACTGCGAGTGCAAGATAACGAAAGGGAGTTAGTAGGTAGAGATGAGGAAGTTGCATAAACTCTCGACAGAACGCGCTGGCGGCACCACTTGCAGTCTCACCAAACAAACCTATTTCCGTACGATCATAGTGAGAGCGAGCAACCAACCAACCTAAGCAATGTTTATAGTATCCACCCTTGATAAGAGATACCCGCGAAAAGCAGTCCACGCTCCATGTAGTCCGGTTTATCAATTTCAACGCTGAATGTGCCCGTTTGCCCGTTTCCCGTTTGTATTTTAATGTTAGCTTCTTAGGTGCTTACTTACATCCGTTCGTTGTGAGCCTGTGAATTGCTAATTCATATTTCGAATAGCTGCATCAATATCGCCCATCCCACTACAATAGGACAAACTTGACTGATCAACTGCGATCCATGAGTAGGTTCTTTGTTTGAATTAACTTAAATTAAGCACCGTAAATTGGTACTCAGAATTTAAATTTATTCCTCTTCTACGTACACGTTGTTTTGTCGTTCGTTCAGTAAATTTGCTCTTCCTACGGGGCAACAACTCGTGGTTGTAATTGTCTCACTGAAGTGACTCACAAGGGAATCATCTTCCGTTCACGATCCTGTTGAGGCGATGGACACCATTCAAGGTAGGTACCTAAACAACATGAATAGTTAATTATAGACATCTATTCTATAAATGAGTAATGTCACCACTGGAAGCGTTTTGGAGCGACTAAGCGTTTTCGTCCGTATAACAAGCGACTAATCTCCATAAGCTTGAAACGTAATAGGGGTTCCTCCACTTCAAGCTACATGGGCATATACATCCGGATGGGATCGGTCGCCTGTCTTCGAGCGACCTGGCTTCCCTCTCCCATGTTTCCTCGGGATATTTACAAGTAGGTATGTTCGTTAGCCCAATATATAAGAAAACTGCTGGAGTCAACCGCACGTCCCGTGACGCGTTGCCTGAAGGCACGGTATACCGAACAGATACTGTCTTTTAGTGATGGGACATCCGAATGAAGAATCGAATGCGGCATTCGATTATTGAAATCATTCGGATATTCGGATGCGAGATATGAAGTATTCGAATACTTTTTCATTCGTATAGTAGCGAGACTAGCGGCATAACCACGAAGTATTGAAATCATTCGGATGGGAGAATTCGAATACTTTTTCATTCGTATAGTAGCGAAACTAGCGGCATAACCACGAAGTATTGAAATCATTCGGATGGGAGAATTCGAATACTTTTTCATTCGTATAGTAGCGAAACTAGCGGCATAACCACGAAGTATTGAAATCATTCGGATGGGAGTATTCGAATACTTTTTCATTCGTATAGTAGCGAAACTAGCGGCATAACCACGAAGTATTGAAATCATTCGGATGGGAGAATTCGAATACTTTTTCATTCGTATAGTAGCGAAACTAGCGGCATAACCACGAAGTATTGAAATCATTCGGATGGGAGAATTCGAATACTTTTTCATTCGTATAGTAGCGAAACTAGCGGCATAACCACGAAGTATTGAAATCATTCGGATGGGAGAATTCGAATACTTTTTCATTCGTATAGTAGCGAAACTAGCGGCATAACCACGAAGTATTGAAATCATTCGGATGCGAGTATTCGAATACTTTTTCATTCGTATAGTAGCGAAACTAGCGGCATAACCATGAAGTATTGAAATCATTCGGATGCGAGTATTCGAATACTTTTTCATTCGTATAGTAGCGGAACTGGCGGCTCCTTCCCGAAGCTCAAACATCGAAATAAAACAACTGAAAGACGGAGCTGTGACATGCGAATAGTGAAGTAACCGCTACTTGGAGCTGAAGTCTTCCGAAATCTCGTGCAGTTTCTTTTTTGTATTCCGTTGTTGTACCTATTTTTGTATTCCGTTTTTAAATGATTCGTGCAACGAATATCAAATCGTATTTTTTACTTACCAACTAAATCTATTCATGAATATTTTTTTGTTTCTACTTCCTGTGTTTGCTCGGGTTTTGGTTTATTATTCCTTCAAATAATGAGCCTTTGTGATCTGGTCGAAAAACGACACTGCAAACCATCCTTTGTAATTTCTTGTTTCAAGGTAGGTACCTACCTACCTAGATAGAATCCAAATTATTTGCACTCTTTCTGCCTCCCTCTGACTCCCTGGCTAGTGGGGTTATCGAATCGTCCGGTGAGCCGGACGAATTTATTTATCTCATTCCACTCTTTCCAGGGTAGGTGCGACAAATCAAACACCAAAAAAGTAAACAACGTGATAGTGATATTCAGTAGGTACCTATATTAGTGATACGAGATAAGAAGTAGCTGTTACAAATCAAGAAGTTTCAGCTCCGCTCCGGTTCCTACTTGCTATTTCATTCGAATACTACGTTCATTCGGATTCCAATACTGATATCCTATTGGTTGTTTCGCATTCGAATACTCATTCGAATACTACGTTCATTCGGATGCCAATACAGATATCCTATTGGTTGTTTCGCATTCGGTTCAAAATGGCAGTTTTTCCTCCCCATTCGAATGAATCAATCGAATGATCATTCGATTATCGAAATCATTCGAATACTCGGTATTCGATTATTGAAATCATTCGTTTCGCCCATCACTACTGTCTTTGTTTCATCAGGTTGGCGGTGGTTGTTTCGGGCTTTTGTCTGGCTTCGTGCTTGTCGGAAGAAAACACAAAAATCCAGAACAATTATAAGATCTTTTGAAAACTGTATGGTTTTTTCAACATTAATATCTTTCACCCCTTCTACAATGGTAGCTACTGCAAAAACAGTAGGTCGTTGTCAGGTAGATGGTGCATGAATGTTTCGGCTCACACTCTAATTTCATTTGAAACTTCCAGGTAAGAGAAAGGACGACAAAATTATATCTGCGCTAAATGTGGTTCACTTTCATATCATAGGTGAATAAATGTTATTCCTACTTGAATACAAGGGATAGGTAGCTATGAATTTGGTAGCACACCTTCAGTGAGGCAACACGAAGGCTATGTATCCATTTTTTTGTCCTTTTTTTTTCAATCGTACAGGTACGAAAAAGACAAAAAATAATAGCGCTTAATTTAGTTAGTTGTGAGAAGTGTCGTAGGGTAAGAGAATAGTTTTTTCCTAGTTCATATAACGAAGATTATATGTGTATTTGTTAAATTACACGGGTAACAAAAGAAAAAAATCCCTTAATTTGTTTAGTTGTCACAGTTGTCGTAGCTGAATATTTTTTCCTCCTTCTAGACATTGGATAGGTATGAAATTGCTAGCACGAAAAAATGTTGAATTACCGTAAAATATGATTAGCTTTCACAAAATATCATGTGTGAAGAATTTTATTCATCCACTGACATACGTTGGTTCGATTTTACGTAGGTAGCTATCATACCTTCCACATGGACACACGTGCTGCCGTCTCTAGTAAGAACGTCCTATGTCCATTTTTGAGATAAGGACATGATGTAGAAGAACTCCATTAGGCGCACCTTTTGAACTAATCTAGAACGTCCTATGTCCATGATAAATGCCTGAAAAATCGCTTTGTCCTAAGTCCATTTCACACGTTTAGGTTAACATACTAAGCTACAACGTCCCAGGTGTCGTGCAACGCTAAAACGTCCTATACGTACGGTGACCATATTTATCTTAAGCAAAATCGGGACGGATAGAACTATCAAGGGGGTCTGAGGGGTATAGAATACCCTCCATGGGGAGGAGGGTCCGGGGGTCCACCCCCGTAAAAGTTTGAATTTTTTACCCTTTAAAAGTTTGTTTTTAAGCCTATTTCATCCATTCAAACATTGGATTATTAAGAGCTTCGTATCAAACTAAAAATATGTAATATTCATTAAAGAATGTGGCACTAAGAATTACATGACAATATAATTTCAAGAAGTTTATTATGTACACAGAAAGAATATGTACCTTTTGCACGAACAAACTGAACTTCACGAACAACAGGTAAGTTTTTATAGTCAAATAAACAATTTTTCTGCGGTTCAAAAGTTGTTTATCAATGAGAAAGCTCGCTCGACTGAAGCATTTGTTCCTGGTAAAGAAAGAGAAAATTCTACCAGAGTTTTGAGATTAGGAACGCTTATTTCGTTTTTCTGCAAGTCCTGAAATAAAGTCAGCCACCGTTGCTCAGTTGATAGTTTTTGTTCTTTCCATTCAGCCTGGACGACATCAGGAAGCTGTGTGTTCAGCACACTAAGCGAGAGAGGTGGCATGCTATCTTGAAACAAATTCCAACTTTCCTCTAGTTCTTCCCACTTCAGCTGCTTCTTTAAGTCTATCCGAGACAGTTGACTCAAGCTGTCAACGTTTGATTTCCAAAGATCAAAATAAGTAATGCAGTGGTCATAAAAAGTTCCTACTGTATTTTTCACCTCTTGTAAATCGCATGCATTTCCTGAAGCAACACTGTTTCTTTGAAGTTCCTTAATTTCATGGGTAGAAATAAAGACTCTTTTCTGTCAACCAAGTTTTTGTAAAGAATCAAATATTCATTTGCTGTCTGTCTCCAGACTGATGATGATTTGGTTTGAAAAAAACTTTATTGGTGAAAATTGGGACATTTCTTCCCCAATTCGGGACCCCGGGACACAGGCTTTAAAATCGGGACGTATGGTCACCGTACCTATACGGAGAGAAAATATGGAGTTAGGACGGTCTAGCTTAGTACAATTGAAATGGTTTTGTGACTGGCACTAGGCCTAGTGTCCTGTGTTGTTGAATAATATAAATAAGACGCCTACTCATGAAGACATAAAGTTTCATTCTACCACTTAGTCTAGGTTCATGATACTGGGAAAGAGTTGTAGGCATCTCAAAAATAACAAGCAGTGCTCAACATGGCACAAGGCCAAGACAATCACATTTAATAAGTAGACTTACCTAACTTTGTGATAGTGGTGCTATAAATACTTGATTAGACTGAAATTTGTCTCATTGTTTAACATAGGTACAGATTTTTTGAGTAAGTGGAAGGTACCTATGTGATGCCTACTTAAAATATTGGGATGTTAGTGATGATAGCAACAAGCTGTGAAATAAATAATGATTGTTTGCTCAAAACTGAATTTCGTCATTTGTAGTTATTTACTGATGTTTGGCACTCTAATTTTGGTTTATTATTTCCAATAATAAGCCTATGTGATCGTATAGCGAAACATTTTTATAACCCCCCCTCAAACTTTGTCACTTTACGTTCCAAGGTGCGTAGAATCCAAATTTGAAATGTCCGTCCGCCGTCCGAGCCATAAAAGGCCTTAGAATTGACTTTAAAAATCTGTTCTTTCGCACATAGACTCCACTTGGGGTCTAGTTGGTCCTGACTTCTCGCCAGCTCGATCGCTCCACTCTCATGGGTGCTATGAGCCAAAAATCGGTGAAAAAGTGTCTTTTTTTTATATTTCAAGTTGTATAGAAATTGAAGATTTTTGAGTGAAAAGAAAATGTTAGCTATTAATTTTATGAAAAAAAAGTATTCTAAATGATACTCTTCTATTCAAAAAGAGATTTTGGATTTTAGGCTATTTTTTGCAATTTTATAGATTTTTTAAAACAAAATTTAATGAAGTTCAAGATTTTAGCATAATTTTGTACAAAAATTTTTGAATGTTCTATTTCATAATTAATAAACTTTATTTGACCAATCTTATGCTAAAAAATATCAATTTAACAATTCTTAGCCATTTTCAGTGATTTTGTCAGCAGATTTTTTGAAATTTGACCAATTAGATGATATCAATATACAGTATATGTAACACTTTTATGTGTTGGAAAGATGACTTGGTAATAAATCGTTTTGTTTATCAACTATATTTAAAAGCGTAAAATTGTGAGATTCCGCTGCTGTAATGGATTGAACCCATTTGTGAGGTCCGAAGCTCCGAGTTCCGATACTAAATATACTATAAGCGGCGTTTAATAATTATGGACCAGAGATCTACGTAGAAGGGCTGTCTAATTCATAAATAATAAACCTTTGTGTAATAATTTGCAGCGTTTTTAACTTAACTTAACTTGTGCTTTGGTATTCTTGATAACTTCGTTTTTGACATTGAAAATGTCTAAGTCGACGGGTCAACCGGAAATTCTGTTACAGTAAGAAAAAACGTCACGCAACCTATAAACAAGTTAGGTGTTGCTATCATAATAGTTGTAGTTATGGTAGTTTTCGCAACATGCAGTCAATAAAATCATATGAAGCACTGTTCGGGAAAAATGATTATTTTATGTTTTATACATAATTGTTATTTTATTTAAAACAATAAAAAACATTGAAATTACTGAGACATTTTCAATGCTCATAGCTCTTCTCTCATAAGAGAGAAAGTACAAGTGGCCTGTCGCATTTTTTTCTTTCTTCTGTGCAGTAATTTGTAATTTAAATTTTACCAAGGTGTTTTTTAAAATAAATAATGTTCATTTTTTTAAATGGAATACCGGGGTTCTCTTAATTTATTCTTAAATCATTTATTGACATAATTTCATGGACATAGGACGTTGTAAGCTAGTATCATACAAGGTCATGCTGTCCTAAGTGCAGGGCTACTAGGCTAAAAAGTCCTATGTCCATGCAATTAGCTAAACCCACCAATTATCGCCCAGATAATAAAGTTCTCAAGGTTCGGTTATTGAATTAAAAAATTGGGACATATATTTGAAAGATAATGGTGAAAGCAGGATACTTCTAGCTTGAACTGTGTGGATTTCACTAGAACTCGTTTTTCTCAAAATTTGAAAAATGGACTTAGGACGTTCTTACTAAGGGCGGCAGCGTAGGCAGTAATTAATTTAACAACTTCCAGGTAAGGTAAGAGACGACCAGGGAAGAAAGAGTATATTATTGTTAGATATGATAGGTGAAGAATTGTAGGCATCCACTGGTGTGTTCCAACCACCGCGAGTTCATGAACTTTTGGGAACTGGTTCGGCGCCGAACCCTATGCGCACGTGAACCGTGTTCCAACCGTTTTCAGTTCAGTAACTCAACACTCGCTACGGTGTTCCCACCGCGTCGGGTTCGTGAACTTTTCAGACCTGCTCGGGGATAGGATTGAGAACTCGAACTGGAGGAAACCTTTCGTAACCTTCCAAAAATCTCATTTCACTGCGAACCTTCACGCTGAATGCCTTGTCATTAGCCTGCTTGATGCTTGTTGTATTATCATTTTTCACATCTCTTTTTCAATTTGCTCCATCGAATAATTATTATCACCGTCAGTTTTCTTTTATCAGTTGTCTACACATAGATAGAAAACTAAGGGTACCTAGTTTGTTTAGTTTGTTTAAGGGTACCTAGTTCGTAATTGGCAGGCAAAGTCAAACTACCTAATATTTTCCTTGGCTCACCCTACCTTACTTGAAAAAACGTCGTGTTTAGCACTTTTTTGTTGTTGCCTTTTCTCTATAATGACTCGAGGGATTTTGATGAAAATCTCAACAGTTACTCTTCTTCTGGATAGGAATGATATCCCATACCCTTCATACCTAGGAATATAGTCTGAGGGGGCAATTAGAAAATGAACTTCAAAAATGTTGAAAATGCCGTTTGTTTTTTCCCTCTTTTTGGCCTTTTCTTCAAAATGCTCAAAGGATTTCGATGACGAGGTGTTCACGTTACTAATGACAACGCTAGCGCTAGTTAGTGCATCGACTGTCATGTGAACAACAGTGTTCCCACCGACGGGTTCTTGAACCTAAAAGTTCCATGAACTCAGAGGGGTGGTTGGAACACACCTTATGTTTTATATGTTTATATTATATTTTATCCACTCGCACCTGGATCAGGAAAGGTTAGGTCTGTAGTTTCGGGGGCGGTCGATGTGTGGTAGACAATGGCTGGTAATGCATAAAGGCGAAGCAAAAGCATTTCTCCGAAATGTGAAGAACTTGCTTCGTTTCCTATGCATAATTAGCAAATGCTATAGCACTTGCTACTCCCTTTTAATTCGTAGTAAAGTAAGTGAAGCTAATGCATTTAAGGACTAAGTATCCTACTCAAACTCCTATGCATAAAATGGAGGTAATGCTAGTGGCCTGAAGTCAATGCTTCTACTCTATGCATGGGGGTTAGCATCTACTTTTATCTTCTACTACAAGCAAATACTCCGTTGTTATGCATATCACCCATTGTGGGCAGGCCTGGTTCGAATCGCGATCACAGCAAACCTGGCGGTATGTCCAATTAATTTGGATTTTTACTAAGGGATTGACTACTAGATGTTGAGTAATTTTGAGATGCTACCTTTCGAGCATCCAGACCACCACGCTATACACATCAGCTGATCACTTGCGTCTCTGATTTACTCAATTTGTAGGGGTCCCCCACTCTCCTTTTCTGCCATTGAATAGTCTTGATACTATCGGTTCAGCCTCTCTTGACCCATTGATTTGTCCATTTTGAAATCAACTGGCCTTCTGAGCGCCTAAAATGGAAAAGTTCCAGTCAATAAATCTGTAAAAATTCAGATTAGTTAGAAATGTAGGTCAGAATGATGTGTATAGTTTGGTGGTCTGGATGCTCACAAGCTCGCATCTCAAAAATGCATAACATCAAGTAGTCAACCCCTTAGTAAAAATTCAGATTAGTTGGACATACAGGTCAGAATGACGTTTAAAAATATATTTCAGAGGTTGAGGTAGGTACGGTATGAAGCAAAAAAATTTCAGTCCACCCTGGATTCGAACCAGGGACCTTCTCTTTACGAGTCTGTTATTCTAACAAGTGGACCACGACCGACCTTGCGTTTATTTGAACAATCACAGTACTTCACTACTCAGTAGGGAATGCAAGAGCGCTCTGAAACGACTCCTAGCACTCCATCTGAATGCATCGATGTGTTGGGAGGCCAAATTGATACTATGGAGACTATTTGGTTGGGGATCCCCTACGCTTTGAGTTCCGAAGAGACGCAAATTCAACTAATCTATATTGGACCGAACCTACCGTCATACCACCAGGTTCGCTGTGATCGCGATTCGAAACTGGCCTGCCCCCATTGTCTTGTTTCAATACGTCAGGTTGAACAAAAGACTAGTTAGAAAAACAACTAAAAATATATATATACATTTTGAACAACTAATTTCATCTAAACATCACCCAAGATGATGAAATTAGTTGTGCAAAATTTGTATAGTTTTAGTTGGTTTTTTAACTAGTCTTTTGTTCAACCTTTTTGGTTTGTTCACACCTGCTGGCCATACAGAAATTTACCTTCCACCCTGTTATGACCTTAAGTTACTCACCTCCTCTGACAGGGTCTAATATATTGACACAGTAGCATCCTTGTACCCTGATGAAGGTATTAAATATACCGAAAGCTCGGCGATAAGGTAGTTTCAATAAGTTCAGACCCCTATGTATTTATGCATATGTGGCAATAAACGTATTTCTAGTCTATTCTAGAGTTAACTCTCATGTTTTGCCTAAGGAAGGTAAATAGCAAGTGTCATGTGCTATATCAATGGAGCCACCTATCAACAGGTTGCCTGGTGAAGTGCGCTCAACCAGGGTAACCCATATCCGATGCAAGTTTACACACAACCTATCCAACATTAATATATTCTACTTCCTAGTAATCTCGCTATTAGTATTTTTCCATGAAAAATTGATTTTTTTAACGATATTTTACTAACCCCAAAGCCAGTCAGGTAGTGAAGGGAATAGAGGTAGCTACCCAAGCAGGGTTGAAAAAAATCACGATATAAATGAAAAAATCAAATTAATCTTACAAGATATCCTACTTACAGTATGTTGCTGGCTGAAATCACTCCAGCAGTTGCCCTGTTTCATGGGAGGTGAATTAACAAATTCTGATACATTATCTACCAACACTAGTACACATGACAGGCCATGGAGGAGGGAGGACATAAAAGTCCATCGATAAGAGATCTATTCAGTTTAGCATCAACTGGACGCTTGTAAGTTACCCTTATGGAACATTGTTTAATAAATGGTTTTTTTCCTCATTGTGATGAAATAAAGATAATCTGAAAGTAATTTATTAGTATTTTTCATACCCATAATGACTCAAATTGAAAATGGCTTGGGGTGCATACTCTTTCAAGATGAATTTAGTTAATTCCTGTTTGTTGAAAATTGCATCTATTCTATTATGCTTGATATTCTTCAATATTTTCCTTCAATTGATTCTGTAATATCTAGTGAGTTAGAACCTTTGTATTCAGTTGTTTTGATGTTTACCTTAACCATCTCCTGTGTGTTGATATTAAATGAAAATATCTCTGCAGATCCAGGAGTGATCATCAAGGAGGAGCTGGACGCTTCTGACTCACCTCCTGCGGCTGCGTCACTTCAGCGCCACCTTTGGCTCCCTGCTAAGGATGAGCCAACTAGCCCATCTTCAGGTAACAGTTCCAATATTCGTCTAGAAGTAGCCCACTATGGGGATATCCACCTCATCTCATCACATCCACTTTAGAAATAATTTATTCTGACTGAGGGGTTAATTGAAAAAGGGCATCATTGAGAAATCGCATACTTTACTTTCCAAACATTCCTAACTCGTTAGTGGAGCAAGACTTTTTGCCTTCACACTACTGACTTCATCATAACTGAAACGATAATGATATTTAGGACTACAAATAGTTTCACAGGTTTATTGCACCGCACAGTTCCCTGTTCCAAGCAAAATTGCTTGACTTTACTCGGGGGTAGCGGTTGACTGCTTAGAAATTCATACAAAATACATAGAAAAATTGTCGAGGGGGTGCACAGGGCATGAAGGTTTTTAATTTTTGAAAATTTGCAGAAAACCTGAGTTGGTCTAACTCGCAAACCAAGTCAGGACTCTAGGATTGTTGTATTCCTCATAGGCAGGGGCCTGTGTCAGCTTCTATGAACCTGAGTTTTCCATTTTGTTTATTTTTGTAGTACACGAAAAAGACATTTTATATGAGAATGACCCAATAGCCATGCTTATCTACATATCGGTATCCTGGGAGGGTAATGGAAATGACAAAATATTACAGTATTAAGCTGGTTGAAATCACTGCTAGTAGTTGCCCTGTTTCATGGGAGGTGAATTAACAAATTCTGATACATTATCTACCAACACTAGCACACTTAACTGGCCATGGAGGAGGGAGGACATAATGATCCATCGATAAGAGATCTTTTCAGTTTAACATCAACCGGACGCTTGCAAGTTACTCTTATGGAACATTGTTCAATAAATGGTTTCTTCCCTCATTGTGATGAAATAAAAGTAATCTGAGAGTAATTTCTTACTTTTTTTATTTTATTTTTTTTAATAACCATAATGACTCATCTTGAAAATGGCTTGGGGTGCATACACTTTTATGATGGATTTAGTTAATTCCTGTTTGTAGTAAATCGCATCTATGATGGTATGTTTTATGTTCTTCAATTGATTCTACTAGTGAGTTAGAGCCTTTCTATTCAAGTGTTTTGATGTTTACCTTAACCATCTCCTGTGTGTTGATATTAAATGAAAATATCTCTGCAGATCCAGGAGTGCTCATCAAGGAGGACCTGGACGCTTCTGACTCACCTCCTGCGGCCACGTCACCTCAGCCCCACCTTTGGCTCCCTGCTAAGGATGAGCCAACTAGCCCATCTTCAGGTAACAGGTCCAATATTCCTCTAGAAATAGCCCACTAAGGGGGTATCCACCTCATCTCATCACACCTACTTTAGAACTCATTTATTCTGAGTGGGGGTTGGTTGAAAAAGGGCATCATCCAGAAATTACAAACGTTATTTTCCAAATATTCCGAACACGTTAACAGAATAAGACTTTTGGCCTTTGCACTGCTGACTTCATGATAACTGAAGTATGAATGATATCTAGGAAAATCAAATAGTCATAAGTTTATTGCACCCGGGACCGGCGATTCCTTCCCAACCTCCAAAAAGCATGGCAATTCCTTCCCCTCTAAATGTTGGCGATTCCTTCCGGTTTCTCAATTCCTTCCACCGTGGAATCGGCGATTCCTTCCTGTTACTCAATTGCTTCCCGGCCAGGTGTCGGTTAGTTTTGAAGTAAAAATTAACTCTTTATAGGACTAAACCCCTAACTGAACAATTAAGTACTTAAAACCCAAATCACCACGTATCACCAAGTATTAAAATCACAATAATCACAAAATAAAAAATCCGTTGTAAAGTTCACGTCTCAATTTCATTGCTCAAAAATCCACCCAAATTTAACACTGACCCTTTTAGCAAAGTGGTAAGGGTAGTCAACGGGAGTTTGCCAAGCGATGAGTAGCCAGTTTTTTTGTCTTTTTTTTTAAACTCTTGAGAGTACCTAGGTATGTTGGTCAATGTCATTGGTCTTAATGTAGATTTTGGTTTGAAAAGCTATTAACCATCTACGAAACTAAAAATGTGGGGTTGAGGTGAATTAAAGTTTCATTTTCACCTTTACGTTTCATTCACCATTCACAAGAAGTAATCTCCTATGGCAGTGTGGATATTCATTGTAGGAAGAGTAGACAACAACTCATCAATGGACTTCGGAAGGGTTGGAAGTTTCCTACATTTGGTCCTGAGCGACGGAACACAAGATTTATTCAGAAACATCGACAAAATAACTACATAAATGCGATTTTTTAAATAAATAGATATCAAAATATTATTAAATCCTCCTGAAGGGCCTTATAACTTTGAGATTGGAGGGGAAGGAATCGCCGAATCACGGCTCACTGGCCGGCCTCACACCGGTAGGAATCGCCATCTCCCTCGGGTCGCAAGGTCCAACTTTCACTTTGACGGGAAGGAATCGCCGGTTCCCCATTGCACCGCACAGTGCTCTGTTCTGTGAAAAAATGGCTGGACTCTACTCGGGGGGTAGCGGTGGCGGAAGTTGAGTACATGGCTAATTCATACAAAATACATAGAAAATTGTCAAGGGGGTGCACAGGGCACAAAAGCGGCTAATCATGTTTCATATATAGTTTAGAGCGTCACTCGTGTGGGGTATCAGAAAACTGGATTTTAATTTTTGATAATTTGTAGAACACCTTAGTTGGTTTTCAGGACTCTGGGATAATTATATTCCTCATAGATAGGGGCCAGCGGCAGCTTTCATGAACCTGATTTTTCCTTTTTTTTTTCTTTTTTTTTGTTTTTGTAGTTCACGATAAAGGCATTTTATATAAGAATGACCCAATAGTTATGTTTATATACATAACCTTATCTTGAGAGGGTAATCGAAATGGCAAATTTTCACTTGCAGTAAGAGAACTTAAAGTATTATGCTGGCTGAAACCACTCCCAGTAGTTGCCCTGTTTCATGGGATGTGATTTAATAAACTCCAATACATTACCTACTATCACTAGCACATTTAACTGGCCATGGAGTAGGGAGGCCATAAAAGTCCATCAATGAGAGAGTTTAGCATCTACTGGACGCTTGTAAGTTACCCTGATTGAACAATGGCTAATGGATGGTTTTTTTTGCACATTGTCATGAAATAAAGTTAATCTGAAAGTAATGTATTAGTATCTTTAATACAATAATGACTCATATTGAAAATGGCTCGGGGTGCACAAGATTTAGTTAATCCCCATTTGTTGAAAATTGCATCTATGCTGTTACGCTTTATATTCTTCAGTAATTACCTTCGATTGATTCTATAATATCTAGTGAGTTAGAACCTTTCTATGCAGTTGTTTTGATGTTTACCTTAACCATCTGTGTGTTGTTATTAAATGAAAATATCTCTGCAGATCCAGGAGTGGTCATCAAGGAGGAGCTGGACGCTTCTGACTCACCTCCTGTGGCTGCATCACCTCAGCCCCACATTTGGCTCCCTGCTAAGGATGACCCAGCAAGCACATCTTCAGGTAACAGGTCCAGTATTCCTCTAGAAATACTCCAGTTTCTCTACGGGATATCCGTTAATTTCCAAGTATTCCGAACATGTTAATAGAACAAGATTTTTTGCCTTCACACTACTGAAATCATGATAACTGAAATATGAATGATATCTAGGAAATTCAAATAGTCACGAGTTTATTGCATCACACAGTGCCCCGCTCTATGCAAAAATGTCTTGAATCTACTCGGGGGTAGCGGTGGCGGAAGTTGGCTGCATAAAAAATTCATACAAAGTACGTAGAAAATTTAAAAATTTTCAAGGGGGTGCACAGGGCACAAATGCGACTAATCATGTTACTTATATGGTTTAGAGCGTCACTTGTGTGATATCAGACAATTTGTTTTTAGAGTTTGAACATTTGTAGAAAACCTTAGTTGGTCTAACTTGTAAACCAAGTTAGGACTCTAGGATACCTACATTCCTCATAGCTAGGTGCCAGGGCCAGCTTCCATGAACTTAAGTTTTCCATTTTTTATTTTTGTGGACCACAAAAGAGACATTTTATATGAGAATGACCCAATAGTTATGTTTATATACATAACCTTATCTTGAGAGGGTAATCGAAATGACAAAATATTACTTGCTGTAAAAGCACTGACAGTAATACGCTGGCTGAAATCACTTCCAGTTGTTGCCCTGTTTCATGGCACATCTAACAAATTCTGATACATTATCTACTAAAATTAGCACATTTAACTGGCCATGGAGGAGGGAGGTTTAGCATCAACTGGACTCTTGTAACTTACCCTTATGGAACATTGTTTAATAAATGGTTTTTTCTCCTCATCGGGATGAAATGAAGATAACCTGAAAGTAATTTTTTAGTTTTTTAAAGCCCATAATGACTCATCTTGAAAATGGCTTAGGGTTGCACACTCATTTAAGATGGATTTCGTTAGTTCCTGTGTAGAAAGTTGAATCTATGATGGTACACTTTATATTCTTCTGTAATTACCTTCAATTGATTCTGTAATATCAAGTGAGTTGGAACCTTTCTATTCAATTGTTTTGTTTTGACTTAACCATCTCCTGTGTGTTGTTATTAAATGAAAATATCTTTGCAGATCCAGGAGTGATCATCAAGGAGGGGCTGGACGTTTCTGACTCACCTCCTGCGACTACATCACTTCAGCCCCACCTTTGGCTCCCTGCTAAGGATGAGCCAACTAGCCCATCTTCAGGTAACAGGTCCAATATTCGTCTAGAAATAGCCCGCTATGGGGATATCCACCTCATCTCATCACACCTACATATTAAATGATTTATTCTGACTGGGGGATTGGTTAAAAAGGGCATCCACCATGCAG
Organism: Adelphocoris suturalis; assembly: GCA_030762985.1. Classification (NCBI taxonomy): domain Eukaryota; kingdom Metazoa; phylum Arthropoda; class Insecta; order Hemiptera; family Miridae; genus Adelphocoris; species Adelphocoris suturalis. Next base: position 9,233,426 of record JAUMHS010000013.1, read on the forward strand.
AAATTGAAAACGTTAGTTTCCAACCATTCCGAACATTTTTAGAACAATATTTTTTGCCTTCACACTACTGATATCATGATAACTGAAGTATTGATGATATCTAGGAAAATCAAATAGTCACGAGTTTATTGCATCACACAGTGTCTGTCCTGCTCTTCGCAAAAATGGCTTGACTTACCTCAGGGGTAGCGGTGAGGGAAGTTGGCTGCATAGAAAATTCATACAATGTATGTAGAAAATTTAAAAATTGTCATGGGGGTGCACAGAACTAATCATGTTTCGTATATGGTTTAGAGCAGCGGTTCCCAACCTTTTTAATTGTGAGGCCCAACTATTTTTAAAATAAAGCTTTGAGGCATATATATATATATATATATATATATATATATATATATATATATATATATATATATATATAACATGTTAGTAATTGGTAAAAGATATGTACAAGGGGAAAAAATATCTCTAGTAATTGCAAAGAAAACACCTGTACTTTATTCACTTTTAGTTGTTACATGATGAAAAACAATAATTATATACAAGTGGTCAAAGTAAAAAGAAAAAACTTAATGGGATTTTTGACATTGTTTTTCTCCCACTAGTGAATCAATGTCAGGATTGAAACTGGACAGTTTTAGTCTTGAATCACTTTCAACATTCAGTTTGTTCCCTACTTATTTTCAAAAAAACCAATGTTGAAAAGGCTTGTTCACATAAATATGTTGTGGAAAACCCCATCAAGTGCTTCAGTGCAATTTTGGCGATTGCGGGATATTCTTCGCGAACTTTAATCCATAACGGAACTAATGGAGTTGTTTTAAAAACTGATGCTAGAGTCTGGTCACATGACAGTTCAATTACCGAGTCTTCTTCACTCGACGACATTTTCATTTTGGTTTATTATTTTAAATAATAAGCCTTGTGATCATTCAGCAACAAAATTTTATAACCCCCCTCCTCAAACTTTGTCATTTTACGTTTCAAATTGCGTAGAATCCAAATTTGCAATGTCCGTCTGCCGTTCGACGTCCGGGCCATAAAAAATCCGTTCTTTCGCACATAGACTCCACTTGGGGTCTAGTTGGTCCTCACTTCTCGTCAGCTCGATCGCTCCACACCCATGGGTGCTATGAGCCAAAAATAGGTGAAAAAGTGTCTTTTTCGAGGCTTTGAGTGTTAGACTGACGTACGCGTGCACGCCTGGTGAACCTCCGGTTTTGAGGTAACGAGACCTTGGGAGTACCTCCAGGGTGGCGTGGAAAACTTCCTATACTTGTATTGCTTTCGCATTTCATGTTCCTTCGAGGCATGAATATATGTTTTTTTCTAGGTCATATTTGTGTATTAATACCAATGCTTTGCCTACGCATATTTAATAACATATCCTCTCAACTTTTCGTACGTACTTAGATAATGATATTATTAAGGCAATAATTATTTGTATAGATAGGAGCTCAAATCGAGAAATATAAACATGCGTATATAATTATAGAAGTATAGGTTGTGGTGACTCGAAATAGGACACGCCGAGGAGTCTGGACGGGCCTTATGATTATGACGTACGCAAGCCAACTAAAACTACGATCATACTCAATTGAAAAAATAATAAACCTTTGTGAAATAATTTGCAGCGTTTTTTTTTTTTTTTTTTTTTTTTTTTTTCAAGTTATCTACTTCAAGAGTAAACTCACTTGTTATACAAATGCAATTGAATAATTTGACTACTGCTAACACTCAAGTGAGCATGGTTTAAATTTAATTTTTTCCATCTCTATTCCGATATTAATATTGTTGAAACTCAGATGATTTTTTTAAAAGTATTTATATATTTTTTACTAGCATCCACGGCCCAGTACCAAGCTGCCCGCGGCCCACTAAAAATTTTGTTTTCAAAGTTTGAACATTTGTAGAAAACCTGAGTTGGTCTGACTCACAAACCAAGTTAGGACTCTAGGATACCTACATTCCTCCAGGTACTTGAAAAATTATTTCATTTCTACAATTTTTTCTTTTAATTGAGGGATATAATATTTTGGGTTTTACCCCATTATCTGTCAAACTGAAACGAATTGAACTACATCAAACACCAGGAACACCTCTACCACTAATATCTGTATCGCTTTTATTTTAACAAAAATACTTTTATACCTATCACGCATTCATAGAAAGATTATGAATTTACATCTATGTAGTTTTTCTATTATTACTAGCGGTACTAATCCAATAGATTTAAGAACTAAACCGTACATAAATAGAATTGCAAAATGAGGCGTGGGCTGTGTAGACAATATTTTGTTCAATGAACTCGTTTTTTTTCTGCATTACCCCCTCTATTTTCTCCCTTCTGTTGCGAAATTTAAAATTTCTCAGCTTCGTTGGACAACTGGATTAAAATAGCGATCGAAAAAATTCCGAATCACACACAAGTCCCTAAAGCCATCTATGGAATTTCGGTTTTAGATTTGGTCATAGATTTGGTTTTAGGATGGTCTGAAATGGGTTCGTTATTCAATTAAGTTATTTTGCTGTTATGGATGGATCATTCTAATAGGGGTTCTCTCTGGCAAAAGAAGCTTTTTCCTATGTGTCCTAGTTTCAAAGGGACGTCCTGAAAAGGGAGGGCAATTAATCCAATGTTGAAAGGGATTTTACTGTACTTGCGATTTTGTTGGCATTTTTCACTACGAAATATTTATCGAACCAGGCTGATGGATGTTATATATCTTTGTTTAGATCTCGATCCAGATTGGGAGATCAAGATGGAGTTCGTGTTCACAGACGAAGAGATTCAGACTGATCCCCTTTCAGCCGTTAAAGAGTCGAAAGGTAGGTAACAGCCTTCCTGGAAGAACAGCCAAAATGCTGTTATATTAGACTTAGAAGGAGCATTTCTTGTATTTATATCATCAGGTATTATTTGCGGTGTTTCTTGATCATGCAAAAAAAAAAAAAAAAAAAAAAAAAAACCAGCTTTGATAAAATATTAATTGCAAAAGCCAAATCTACAGAAGTTGAGGTGTAAGGGTGTGTCCATAGTGGACCGGCCTCTCACTTTAACTCGACGGTAGCCGTACACAGGCCCGTGCTTCCCTCCTCCGCCGCGCAGCGGCGCTAGTCTTCCACTTTTATCTCCCTCCTACTGAATAGCGAAGTATTGTGATTGTCCCCACACATGATAATTGAGGTGTAGCTCTATGGCTAAGATTACGAAGGTGAATGTCGTGGGTTCAAATCCTATTGACAGGTTCATTTTTTTTTGCTTGTACAACTCCCGAAATGTACTTCTAAAATGTCCTTCTGACCTGCATGTACAACTAATTTGAATTTTCACTAAGGAATTGACTACTTGATGTTATGTCTTTTTGAGATGCGAGCTTGCGAGCATCCAGACCACCAAACTATACACATCATTCTGATCTACATTTCCAACTAATCTGCATTTTTTACTAATGGATTGACTACTTGATGTTATGTCTTTTTGAGATGCGGGCTTGCGAGCATGCAGACCACCAAACTATACAATTCATTCTGATCTACATCCCCAACTAATCTTCATTTTTATTAAGGGATTGACTGGTACAAAATCTCCTCACCAATAAATATATTTTTTCTTGGCATATGGATAAATCCGTAGATTTACAGGTCGGAGCGATCATACAAGCCCAGACTGATAAAATAGGAGACTGAGGGAACCCGAGCCGGTGTACGGCTACCGTCGAGTCTCACTATGCCCATAGATAAGCGGGGAGGAAAAATGCTGAGAAATGTATGCCCATGGCCTTAGCGCATCCGCTTGCCTGCTTTAACGTATAGAATATGTACAAAATTATGCTGAAAATTTTACTTAAAATTCATTAAAATGTGCTAAAAAATCGGAAAAAGTTCAAAATAGCTAAAAATCGAAATTCCCTTTAAACCTTTTAGCTGCTGCGCCCAACTGAGTCAGCTGGCGCAAGCTATCTGCGTGCTTCTATGCTCATTCAGGTTCTCTGTGCTAAATACTTTATTACGAGCAACATGCAATTTGGTCAATCTGGTTGATTGATCATTGTTTTTGCTGGCCAGAACCCCACTTCTATTGTCCATGAAATTGTGAAAAACAATATTCGGTTTGGAATTATCCTTATTTGTTCGGCTTGCGGTTCCTCTTCGTCATCAGAATCACTGCTGGAATCATCGGGATGTCGGCAAACAGGGATTATCGAAGGGGAACTATTTACAGTTGAACCAGCATCACTATTTTCGAGAATATTCAATAGTTCCTGATCAGTGTAAATGCGGTGTGACATAATGAGTTCACTTTTTTGTGAATGCTTGGGAAATCAAAACAAACCAAACTGTTATCAAGCAGATAAGGTGGCAGCAACCGTCCGTAAACATCGTTGGATCCAAGCAGTGCTGCTCCCTGTAGAGGGGTACTGGTGAAATAAAGACTTATAAATGCAACCGGCAGGTCGGGGGAGCGAGCACGAATATACGAGGGTTGTCCAGAAAATGAGTTGCGTTTTGATCTGTGGGGTGGTAGGAGTGGCTTTTGCCAAATCTGGTAACACCGCTCGAAAGAGGAGAGGTGGGGGAATAGAATGAGAGGTGGGTGACCTCAGTCGGTCAGTTACCAACGTCAGGGCAGGTAGTTGAAATGGAGCCCTCCACGTCGCGTCCTGCCAGTCAATGGTGAGGAGATGGGTACGTGAATTTGAGGCGGCCATTCGTTGTTCCTTGTGTTGGGGCGTCAGCTCTCTAGGGACCCACCGAGCTCAAACTTTCCGAAAGTCAAGTTTTTCCGAGACGATCTCATGGATGAGGGATCGTGAGATGTCTGGGAAACTCAGATGGAGTTCATCCAGGGTTGAACGACGATCTTTGCGAACTGCATTGTCGATTTCTGCGACAATTTCGTCCGTCACAACTGAGGGTCTGCCTCTCCAACTTTCATCCTCAAGTGAATGTCTTCCCGCCTTAAATTCACTCCGCGCACAACAACTCGAGAGGGAACGGGGATCGAGGTGGCGGGACCTGCCCTGACGTTGATAACTGACCGACTGAGGTCACCCACCTCTCATTCTATTCCCCTACCTCTCCTCGTTCGAGCGGTGTTACCAGATTTGGCAAAAGCCACTCCTACCACCCCACAGATCAAAACGCAACTTATTTCCTGGACAACCCTCGTACTCATGTCCAGCACACCAAAGCAGTCTCGAGTATTCTCGGGAATAGCATGGCATGTAAGACACTTCCGCCCCGAATATATTTGGGCGTTGCATCGAAAGGGTAGAAAAAGGCAAATTATTATTTAGATTTTTTTTTCTTCGTACAATTGAGAACTCAACTTACCTTGGGAAAGATTGAGTAGAATTATAGTAAGGTCGTATTAGAAGACTGGTTACTGATGTAGTAACTGTGTAGACACTGATGTCACTGGTTACTGATGTTGTGGTGAATTTCAAATAAATAATTTGAAAAAACCCGCAAAGGCGCGATTTTTCAAGCAAAAAACGAAAACAGCGCTCTCTTGTTGGCTACTATGCGTCCCCCAACCTCGGCCATGTTGAGAGATGCTTCCTCACTCAAGTTCAAAGAAATAAGGTCTCAGCAGGTGAATGGCTGGGTGGCATAAAAAGGCGTCAGCCTGGATGTGCATCTGTAAAGGTCTTCTACTACGACCTAACTGTAATTCTACTCAATCTTTCCCAAGGTAAGTTGAGTTACCAGTTCTAGTACGGACTTCGTAGAAAACTGTTTACTGATGCAGCTCGTTCAAAGAATCCCATTCACCTGCTCGAATGAGGAGGTGGTGAGGAGAACTCCAAATTGTGAAAACAAAATTTGAGGAGTGACGTCAGATGATGACACTTCCGTGTGTAGGGGACCCTTGAAAACGCCTAAATCCCCCATACCCGCCTTTTGCCACTAGTGATCTTCGACGACCCCCTCCCCCCCTTTTTGCTAGTGAAGCAGTATGCTTTGAATATAGGGACCTCGTGGTAGGCGGGTACAATGGATATATTCAATAGATTTCTCCTTATTTGAGATAAAATTCCATATCTTAGCCAATATATGGGGTGAAAACCCCCCTCCATTGTTGTCGAAAATAATGTCATATTTAATATTGTCGGCCAAGTCTCATTCTTAAATCCATATTCCCCTGCCATGTTGTCGACTTGACATTACCTAATTTTCGAATTTACATTGTGCGACAGAACTGAGTTGAGTACCACAATGCCGTGAAAAAACTAATATGGTGATACCTGTCAGAAGTAACAGACATACATAGCAATCAATGTAATGAAAACAATAGTAGTACAGCGTGGTGACGCCTGAACAGGCATGAATAGCAATTAGTGTAATACCTGCAATAATGGTACAGCAACAATAATATTACGACAAATGGTGTCGAATGGCAGAAATTACCAGGTGCAAAGTTACAGACAACATGAGATACTTCACAAGGAAAGATTATCATGCACATAGTTAAGATCACTCGCTTATATTGAAGTCACCTGCTAGGTATAAACGCTTGTTATTGGTATCAATTGCTTTTTCAACTATGGCTTCCACAGGGATGATAGATTGAGCAAATTGTAATTGCTGGAGCATTCCTTCGCTAACATCAATTGCAGAGCATTCTACTATTTGCAGCTGTGAAAGCTGTTCTATATCTTTTCTGGGTATAACAGTTAAGTGTTTGCCAGCGAAGATCGCCATTCCGCTATAAAGACCCTTAGATCAACAGCATGACGAACAGCGCCTGAAATCATCGAAAAGCACATGCTGGAGCTCACTCTCACTCAGCCAGTGCTCTGAAATAAATAGGAAGTCAATTTCGGGAAAATGGGCTAAAAGAGCATACAGTCCAGTTATTGTGATCTCAGAGAGACCTTGTACGTTTTGTGAAAGTATGGTTGCAGGTTTAGGTCTTGTTTCAGTTGCATTCAAGAAGCCGTTAGGTCGATGCTTGGCTGGCGGTGGTATAAAAAACGCTTAACTAGAATGCCAGGTGGACATAATTCGGCGTTTTGCACTGTACCTTGTAATGTTTTATTCAAACCCTCGTAAAAACTTTTAAAATAACCCTTGCTGTTAAAGCTCTCGACAATGCAATCAGCACCTGGGAATTTTGATTCAATGCACTTTTTGGCCGCTACTTCATCTGTCACTTTTTTGATTTTGCCAAAGAATAGCCAGATTTTTTTAGGGTCAGCAGTAAGAGTTGGTGATGATTGTTCAGACGTGTGACTACAAACAATAATACGATCATGAGAAAATCCTCCCCTGATTTTCTTTTTGTTGGAACGAGATTTTACAACGGTCCACTCATCATCTTGACTGGTAGAATTATAGTCGGAGTCAGTGATTTCATCGCCAAATCCTTTAAATGGGGCAGATAATGTCTCATGTGCAGTACAAATAGACAATAAGTAATTCCTGACGTCAGTTATAGGTGCAGGACGTTCAACTGGAAAATCATACAGTACTGGTAGTACTTGCTTTTTAGTCGAAGAACTGGTCATTGGCTTGGACCATGTCAGTAATATCAGCCTTGATGGCGTTTTTCGGCCCTAGATCTAGCTTACTATTATTTAGAGTTTGTTTTTTCGCATTCAACATGGTAGATTTCTGCAAAGTAAGAACTATTTCAGTTACCTTTAGCAGTTCTGTGGGAAAAGTAGAGTTGATAGAAGCATAGTCGCAAGGGCGGTCAGCAACAAGACGTACTTGTAGGAGCTTATCGTCGCAGGGCTCACAAAACCATTTCACTTGTAGGCCGAGCTTGGACAAATTTGACTAGTTATTTTCACTAAGAACGTCAATGCAAGACGTGTGAAAAAGACGCGAGCGAAACCTGTTACAACTTATAAAATCATCGTTGTCAATGATAACCTTACATGCTCCACAGATGGACCGTCGTAGACGTGACATTTTGAAAAAAAAAAACATGTATTTTCCGGCGAAAGTTTTTATATTTATTTGAAGATGACTATTTCTAAATTACAAGTAAGCATAATTTGCACGTAAAAAGCAATTAGAATGTATTTAAAAAACTGAATATTTGTGGATGCAATGTGAAACTCATGAGGGTGATAAGGAGTAAACATATCAAAGTTTAAAAGGTCACTTATGTATCAAAGTTTAATTGGGTCATTATGTATCTAGCAACATCAATGAGGCCTGACATCATGTGTACAGTCAGCTACTTTGCTCAATTCAATTCCTACTACCGAAATGATCACTGAGCTGCAGCCACCGAGTAATTGAAGGTAAGCTAACTCACTCGCTCTTGTTTTGCACAAGACTGGCAAGAAGGAACTGAGTGGAATGTCAGATGCTAATTGGGAAAGCTGTATTGATGGACATTCGTACACTAGTTCTGTACGTTACTGTTTTCAAATCAATGGTACGGCAATAAGCTGGGAAGCAGGGAAGCAGCACTCAGTGGCCGCATGAACAACTCAGAGTGAATACATGGCACACTTGGAATCTGCAAAAGAAGCCATGCACCTGAAATATTTGATAAATCAAATTCATGTCGAACATGCCACTCTGGCAATTCAAACCGACAGCCAAAGCGCAATAAATTGGGCTATTGATCCAGTAGAAACAGCGAAATTCAAACATACTGCCTTCAAAGAACACTTCATCAGGTAAGCCATTGAGCTGAGCGCAAGGAAATCGAGTTCCAGTACTGTTCAACTGATGAAATGATGGCCAACATCTTTACAAAGGCACCTCCTGGCCTGAAATTCTTAGTGTTCCGAAGATGAGTAGGACTGGGCAGCAAATAGTGAGAGGGAGTCTCGGAAGAGATCTTGCCTCGACAATTTATAATTAAGTAGAGGCCTGTTAGGGCTTGGAAAGCCCTAATCTAATCCATTTAACAGTAGTACCTACCTAACAGGAACTCAGCACATTATAGTAAGGATATAAGTCCTACCTATTTGCGGCGTTATATGACCCGGTACAAAGCTAAGGCGATGTTATTAAATTATTAAAAAAGAGGAAATACCGATCAAAATGTAAGTAATGTAATAAAATAAATATCACCAGTTGAGGTGGTCCTCGCCGCCCACTCCCCATCACTACGTTTCTTACTACCGACACTTTTGCAACAAACTTGGGGCCGTGCTGATTCGGAATTGTATATAAAGACCGTTCGGAATTATATATAAAGTCCGCTAAGTTCTTCAGTTTCAATTTCTTCGTTCAGAAATAACTCTCCTAGATGTTAGTAACTGCACTACGTTTCTTACTTACCGTTAATTGATGGAAACTGTTGTTACCGCCACAGCCTGATAAAACACTCTCGTTGATTAGGACCGCCTAGAACACGATCAAGGCGGGTATAGAGACAAACGGCGACACTTTTGCAATAAACTTGGGGCCGTGCTGATTCGAATGAGCAGTTTAACAATATCGGACCGCAAAGTTCTTCACAATTTCAAAGACCGTTCGGAATTATATATAAAGGTTTGTTATAACCCAAGCTAGGTGTGAAATGAATTATTATAAAATCGAAATCATAGAAACAAAAAAGAGGGAGACTCCTGGAAGCTTGAAATTAGACAAAGGAAACACCAAACGCTTACCGATAGGTCTTCTTATTCCTTACTTCAGGGCGCCCTGGTCTGTCTGTCTGGTCCTTTTCTCTCTCGTCGTGGCTGCACAATGTTGGCGCGGGTTAACTCCCGAAATAGCGTTTATAATTGGGGCGCTGCACGGAGCAAAATTATGAGCGATCCGATAGGGCACTTTCGGTCGGGCGGCAAACGGAATACTAGTCAACTAGCTCTTCCAGCGTTCTGGTGTGATGGTGGGGGGGAAAGATAGTTCAAGCTTCCAGTAATGCGAGAGGGAACTTTAGCCGGTCATTCATAATAAAGAAATGAAATCTGTGCATAAACATACCTCCCACCCAAAATCAAAGGTTTTGCCCCAAAATACATGAGGACTTGATAGGTGAGACCAAAAGATGAGGAGATTGTCCATGAGGTATTTTCAAGTTGCCGAAATATAACAACAAAATATATCAAAAAATAACCACGAAACATTTAATTTTCTTTAAATTACCAAAGAAATATGTAGTCTCAAAAGGACAAAAAAATTGATAATAAATATTTGCAACATATAATGGTATAAGGGATTATTAAATATTAAGGTGCAACGGCACAACAGGTTAATAAATATAACACATTAGTAAAATAAGAGTAATGAATAAATATGACCCATAAAGGGAAGAACAAACAAACAAACAAACTACCCATAAAGGGGAACAAACAAAAAAATTCCCGATAAGGGAAGGATGATCTCAATATATGGGGAGAACAACCAATCTATTAACAGGCCTCGTAAGTATTCCAGTAGAGGTCCGAACTTTTACCACTCGTACGATCCCATCTTTTCCCGGACAAACGGTAACAATCCTACCTAATGGCCACGTAAGGGGGGAGCAATCTGGATCAGAGAGAAGAACTAGTTCCCCAGATTTCAAATTTGGCGTAGAGGCTGTCCATTTCTGTCTATGCATCAAGGAATGAAGGTATTCCTTTTTCCATTTGCTCCAAAATGACTGCAGAACTTGTCCAACTCGGTGCCATCGAGATGGTAGCGCTAATGATTCTGGTAACTCTCGTTCTGGAAGTGTGAGTAGATGAGCTCCTGTTAAGAAATGACCTGGGGTCAAAAAATCAAAATCGTCGTCAGTTGAATTCGATAGTGCACAAAGGGGGCGAGAATTCAACACTGCTTCTATCCTAGCCAAAATCGTTGCAGTTTCTTCGAAGGTGAAAGCTCGAGTACCCATAGCTCTTCGTAAGTGGTGCTTCATTCCTTTAACTCCTGCTTCAGCCAACCCATTGAAATTTGGTCCATATGGGGGCGCAAAGTGCCAATTAACACCTTTGCTTCCAACATGTTGCATGATTTGATCACGGCTATCTAAGACCATTCTTCCCAATTCCTTAAGTTCATTGGCACAGCCAATGAAGTTTCTTCCTTGATCGGAGTAGAAGGTATGAGGGAGCCCTCTTCTGGCAATAAAGCGGTCTAACGCCGCGAGACACGCCTCGGTAGAGAGGGCGGAAACCAATTCGAGGTGTATGGCTTTAGTAGACATACATACGAAAACAGAGACATATGCCTTCGAATTCTTGCTGTTTTTGCGCAAGGACTCCTTGACATAAATAGGGCCAGCGAAATCTATAGCCGTGTTGACAAAACAGCGATTCTGTGCAAACCTAGAAGACGGAAGTGCGGCCATTTCTGGTTGATTGGGTTGAGCCTTTAACTTGAAGCAAGTGATGCATTTGATTATTCTAGATTTCAGCAGTCGGCGGATACAAGGGATCCAATACTGCCGTCGTATAAGGGCTTGCACAACAGAAGGACCACCATGAATGGAAAACTGATGATAGTGATCACATAACAGAGTCGCAAGTGGCGATTGTGGAGGAATCAGCACGGGGTGTTTGGAACTGGAGGGGAGAGGAGAATGTTGCAAACGACCCCCCACCATGACAAACCCCTCAAGTGAAATGAATGGGGCGAGCTCCCGATATCGTGATGAACACGGTTTTCCCTTTTTCAATAGTTTGATGTCTTCCTGTAAGAAGTGCTGTTGTGTTACCCGAATTATACAATAAAGTGAGCGCTGATATTCTGAAGCCGTCATTGGTCCACGAATATGCTGTTCTTTAGGCAAGAACCAATTTTTGATAAAACGGTGAATGTAAATAACAATTCTCTGGGCCTTGAGCAAAGAGGACGAATTTTCAAGAATTTTTAAGACTGGCGACGGTGTAATGTAGCTCGTAACTGCGTTGCAAATGCGAAACTCCGGAATAGTTGTTGGCATTGTGAAATCGTTCAACGGCCAATTTTCAATATCGTCGGTCAGGAATGACGGACCATGCCACCATAGATCTGACTTCAATAATTCAGAAGCTGATAAACCTCTGCTGGCGGCGTCTGCAGGATTGCTGATGGTATTAATGTATCTCCAAGAAGATGGTTGTGTGTTCTCACTTATGGCTACAACACGATTTGCCACAAATGTAGCCAGTCTATGTGGAGGAGTCGTAATCCAGCACAGCACAGTGGTACTGTCTGTGAACAAATAAATTTCCTGAACCTTTAAGTCCTGGATCAGAGCTTGTAATGTGGTGAGGAGAGTCGACAGCATGAGCGCAGCGCTAAGCTCCAGTCTGGGAATGCTAAGCACCTTAAGGGGGGCAACTTTTGTTTTTGCTTTGATGAGATTACAAAGTACCCTTCCTGTTTGGTCTACGGTTCTGAGATACAAAGCTGCACCCATTCCTGCTTGAGATGCGTCACTGAAACCAATGACCTGTGATACATATGTTGGCTCATAGCTCATAATGAATCGAGGGATGCGTAGTTGTGATAAATTGGGGAGATCAGCAATGAGTGTAGAGTATTTGTCTACAATCTCAATAGGCAGAGTTTCATCCCAATTCTTTCCAGCCAACCAAATGTCTTGCAGGATCCTCTTCAATGAAAATATGACAGGAGCCAAATATCCATTCAAATCATAGATTCGAGCAATTTGAGATAAAATGCTACGTTTAGTAGGCTCAACTTTATTAATGTCAACTTGATAACAGAAAGAGTCAGTAGTGGGGTCCCACTCTAATCCCAATAGTCTGATAGTTGTGACATCACCAAGTGCTCGTGGTTTCTCACGGAGTTCAGAATCAATGTTTTCGGAAACGTCAAGATGTGACGAACACCATTTTCTTAAGTGAAAACCACCCTTACCAAACAATGTATTCAATTCATGGTAAACTCGTAATGCATGGTCCACTGATGGTACAGAGCAAACTACATTGTCCACATAGCAAGATTTACTGATGATATTTGCAGCTAAGGGAAATGCTGCACCCTCATCAAGTACTAGTTGTTGAAGAACTCGTTGGGCGATAAAAGGGCTGGAGACCATACCAAAAGTAACAGTCGTTAAATCCCACTCCCTCTCGGGATCAGTGGGTGAAAACCTGAATAGAAAATGTTGGTATTGTCGGTCTTCTTTTGTTAACCATATCGCACGATACATCGCTTTATGTCGCAGCTCAACGCAACTGGATTTAAGCGAAAATTCAGAACGATCTGATTGGAGCTTAGGACCAGTGCTAAGGTGGTCATTTAAGCTAGTGGATGTGATACTATGCTCGGATGGATTGAATATACTACCCGAAGGGGTGACGTACTAGAATCTTTATGGGCACACCATGAAGTGTCATCAAATAATTGGAAGGTTTGGAGGCTTCAACTATATGGCCTTGTTTTTTATAGTCTAATAAGTTTTCTTTATATAGGACAAAATATGCTGGATCTTTGTTAAAACGTTTCTCCAACCGACTTAGTCTATGCTCCGCCACAGCACGATTGGACTCTAAACTTGGTCGTATATTAGTTCTGAATGGAAGAGAATTATGTATTTTCCATCCTTTTCCCTCTTAATAGTGGAACGGAAATGTTCCTCACAATAATTATCCTCAGGGGATGAAGGAACTTTCACGCTAACCTCTTCTAGTTCGAAAAATTTTCGCAATAGCTGATCGATCGATGGATTCGCTAATTGCACCATAAAGGAACTTCGTAAGCTAGGATTGGGAGCTGAAACTTCTCCACTTAGGATGTAGCCAAAAATAGTTCCAGTGGCAGTTGGATTGCCTCTAATAATGTCAATAGGATCTGTCATTATATCAAGAGACGCCTGTACTCCCAATAATATGTCGATAGGTGCTGGAGAATGGAAAAAGGGATCCGCAAGGGTTAAATAAGCCATTCTCTCAGATATGCTGCTAGGCAAAACAACAGAAGGGATTTTCTGTGAGACAGTCGGGGTTACGACCGCTTCCAAAGAGATAGAGGTATGAGGCGCATGCATTGAGTGTAACGTAATGCTGACAATACCTTTCACCACAAGTGGATCGTTGTTGCCCACTCCTGTTACCTGGTAGGGACAAGGTTTCCTTCGAAGACCTAATTTTTGAGCCAAAGGTTCTGTAATGAAATTTACCTGACTCCCAGCATCACATAACACGCGACACACATGATGTACACCGTTAGTATGTTTTACCTTTACCTGAGCGGTACCAAGGAGCACAGTATCGGTGGGAACTGAAGATTCCAATCGACATGTAAGAGACTGTGAGAGGGGAGTAGTTACAATTGGCTGCTGTTGATTATTTATGCCCTGAAAAGTGCGACTATGTGAAGGGACACTGTTTTCAGGGTTTGGTGTCATAGTGGAAGTTTCACATAGGAAACTATTGTGTGATTGAGATGAACACCACTTACATTTTCCTTGTGCTTTACAAGGCTTACCAATATGAGATCCAAGACAAATAGTACACAATTTTGCAGTGATTAATAATTGCCTTCTCTGTGCAGGCTTACAATTTAAAAATTTATAACATCTGTAGGTCCTATGAACACCCTTTTGACAAATAGAACAATTTCGTGATTTGTCAGCTAAGTTCTCGTTAGCAATAGCCTGTGTTGCTACAAAAGCCTTTTTTGTAGAACTTCTACTATTATAGGTTCCCTGTTGAGGATTTTCTTTAGAGATTACAGTACCTAAGATATCATTTGTTAAACATTCATTTTGAAGAAAGTTCATGAGATCGTCATAAACGGGATGTTTAGTTTTATCAGGAAACTGTTTCTCAAATGCTCTTTTCGTATTAGAATCGAGTAATCTGTAAATCCAGTGGAACAATATATGATCAGAAAAGTTCTCCAAATTAAGCCTTATTAATGAGGCAACATTTAATTGGATAGTAGTAACAAGTTCTTGGAGCTTAGATTGGTTTGAGCTAGTAAGAGGTCGTAACTCGAAAAGTTTTTCAAAATGATGATTGACCACTACCCTAGCATTTCCATATCGTTCCTTGAGTTTATTTAATACCTCAAGGTATGAATGACCTGCGAAAGGAACAGATTCGATGGCCTTTAGTGGAGCACCTGATAAGTGTGATTTTAATATACTAAATTTTTCAATATTACTATAATAAGGTTTATCCCCAACCAAAGCTGAAAACATGGAAATAAATGATGAAAAATCCTCAATTTTTCCCGTAAATGTTGGTAATTGTAAGTTGGGTAAATTCAGACGAGGTTGGTTGGTCGGTACAGTAATTTCAGATGATCTAGATGAAGTAGCAACGACATTATAATGCTCATATTTGTCCAAACAAGCAAAATATAGGGCATCAAAGGATGACTTCAGTTGTATTGTGTTAAGCTTGAGAGATTCGTTTGTAATCACCAATAAGTCTATCTTCTCAAGTAATTCTTCAAATTCTGTATGTGTATCAGGTAGCTGTTTCGCGCGAATTAGAAACTCATTTTTCTTGGCCGGAAGCTGAGCAATCAGATCATATGTATTTTGCAAACGAAGCCATAATCTCTCTTTCTTGTTAATTAACAGAGCGAATTGGGCTTCTGCGTGTGTATTAGAATTCATAGTGGCCAAAAGAATAGGAGTGATACACGTGTGAACAACAATTAAAGAACGTACAAGGGAAAATATTCAATAGTTGGTTAGAAATTAGAGAAAAGAGAGAGTTTAAATACGGGTGTCAAGTCAAATGTAAGGTCAAGGAAAACGAATGGGAGAAGTCCGAAGCCTTTCGGATGCGTTCGGAATCGGTCGGCTAAAGGCCGAACAATTAGCCAATTAGATTACGTTTCCCAGAGTCTAGCCCTCCCGGCGCGTGGTCACGTGACCGGTTTTGGTTTGAACAAAGGAAAAATGGCAACCTCAAACCTCCTCACCTGTTGAGACTCAATTACCTAGTTTCTACGATTCGAAAAAAAGATTTGAGCGGACTGTATTTATACGAAATGACCGGAATAAATCGGGCTCGAACGAACCAAAACTTATGTTATAACCCAAGCTAGGTGTGAAATGAATTATTATAAAATCGAAATCATAGAAACAAAAAAGAGGGAGACTCCTGGAAGCTTGAAATTAGACAAAGGAAACACCAAACGCTTACCGATAGGTCTTCTTATTCCTTACTTCAGGGCGCCCTGGTCTGTCTGTCTGGTCCTTTTCTCTCTCGTCGTGGCTGCACAATGTTGGCGCGGGTTAACTCCCGAAATAGCGTTTATAATTGGGGCGCTGCACGGAGCAAAATTATGAGCGATCCGATAGGGCACTTTCGGTCGGGCGGCAAACGGAATACTAGTCAACTAGTTCTTCCAGCGTTCTGGTGTGATGGTGGGGGGGAAAGATAGTTCAAGCTTCCAGTAATGCGAGAGGGAACTTTAGCCGGTCATTCATAATAAAGAAATGAAATCTGTGCATAAACAAGGTTCTCAAAATATGTTCACAGTTACCAAGCGAGTTACAATAACTTCAGTTCGAAAATGTTCTTTGTTTTAGTAAAAAATTGAATCTCTCACAAAAATTCCGCTGGCTCTCAATATCTAAGACCATTCAACCCTGATGACTTCATATGATGTCAAGCGGACACCTCCTGTGGCCTGGTGAATGCATATGAAATCAAGGCACCCCTACAAACTCTGCTCATTCAAACACCCCGGTAGGGATGGAGAAGGGCTGTAGGTCTTTAGGCTGGTGCTTTTCCCATTCAGTCAAGGCACTGTTAGAAGTTCCTCATTCGCAGCTCTGGGCAGTTGTGGCTTGTCAACCGAGCCTAACACAGAACCTGAACACTCAAACATTTATGATGCAACTGCTGGTCAGGCTGGGGCATCAGACCTGATTCGGAGAGCCTTGTTGAATGGGTAAAACGTAAATGGCTGCAGAAATAATTATAGAGACTGTCCATAAACCGATTATCATACAGCCTCATTTGGCACAGGTGTGACTACTTTTGCACAGTCTACTGCTTCATAAGAAATAAAATCAACTTCGTAAGGAGTAAAATGGCTACTTTCTCTATTATCTATGAGCCATTCATCATTTCGAGAGATATTTGTAACATTAAGACACACTCTGTTCATAAACTTCTCATTTTTGTTGCATTTTTCAATTTTGATTTGACCCTTCTTAAGATCGGCAGTACTATGTGTCCTTCTTTAAAATATTTATTACATGTAAAGCCTTGTCTTCTATTGAACGTTTTGCCAATAATGCATTCCAATATCCATTGCACCATTACACTACTACAAGTTGGCTTAGTTGTCTGAAAAAATACCTACAAACCCATACAGGTCTGTTTTTGTTATTCCTTGATAAAATAGTGCTAACATTACATCTATAACTGATGTCGTTGGTACACCAAATTCCAGAAATTACCCATTGTGTTTGCTTAATATTACAAAATTTTCCGTTTCATTGAAAGGTGAGAAGCCCTATGCCTGTGATAGCTGTGACTACCGAGCCAGTCAACTTGATACTCTTAAAAAACACATACGATCACACACAGGTTTGTTTTGTTTACTCCTTGATAGAATAACTCATTACTTCAATGACTGTTGTCACTGGTACACCAAATTCCAGAAATTACCCATTGTGTTGGCATAATATTACAAAATTTTTTGTGTCTGACAGGTGAGAAGCCCGATGCCTGTGATAGCTGTGACTACCGAGCCAGTCAGCTTGGTCATCTGAAAAATCACTCAAGATCACATACGGGTTTATACTGTTTACTTCTTGATAGAATAACACTAACAATAATTCAATGACTGTTGTCACTTGTACACCAAATTCCAGAAGTTACCTATTGTGTTGGCTCAATATTACAAAATTCTCGATTCTTTGACAGGTGAGAAGCCCTATGCCTGTGAAAGCTGTGACTACCGAGCTAGTGAGCTTGGCAATCTGAAAACACACATAAGATCACACACAGGTTTGTTTTGTTTACTCCTTGATAGAATAACTCATTACTTCAATGACTGTTGTCACTGGTACACCAAATTCCAGAAATTAACCATTGTATTTGCATAATATTACGAAAATTTTTGTGTCTGACAGGTGAGAAGCCCTATGCCTGTGATAGCTGTAACTACCGAACCAGTCAGCTTGGTACTCTGAAAAAACACTCAAGATCACATACGGGTTTGTACTGTTTACTTCCTGATAGAATAACAGTAACATTATTTCAATGACTGTTGTCACCGGTACACTGAATTCCGGAAATTATCCATTTTGTTTGTACAATACTACAAAATTTTCCATTTCTTTGGCAGGTGAGAAGCCCTATGCCTGTGATAGCTGTGACTACCGAGCTAGTGAGCTTGGCAATCTGAAAAAACACATAAGATCACATACGGGTTTGTACTGTTTACTTCTTGATAGAATGACACTAACAATAATTCAATAACTGATGTCACTGGTACACCAAATTCCAGAATTACCTATTGTGTTTGCACAATATTACAAAATTCTCGATTCATTGACAGGTGAGAAGCCCTATGCCTGTGAAAGCTGTGACTACCGAGCTAGTGAGCTTGGCAATCTGAAAACACACATAAGATCACACACAGGTTAGTAATGTTTACTCATTGATAGAATAACTCATTACTTCAATGACTGTTGTCACTGGTACACCAAATTCCAGAAATTAACCATTGTGTTTGCATAATATTACGAACATTTTTGTGTCTGACAGGTGAGAAGCCCTATGCCTGTGATAGCTGTGACTACCGAACCAGTCAGCTTGGTCATCTGAAAACACACTTAAGATCACATACAGGTTTGTACTGTTTACTTCTTGATAGAATAACACTATCATTCATTCAATGACTGTTGTCACCGGTACACAGAAATCCAGAAATTACCCATTTTGTTTGTACAATACTACAAAATTTTCCATTTCTTTGACAGGAGAGAAGCCCTATTCCTGTGATAATTGTGACTACCGAGCTAGTCGGCTTGATCATCTGAAAAAACACTTAAGATCACATACCGGTTTGTACTGTTTACTTCTTGATAGAATAACACTAACATTATTTCAATAACTGATGTCACTGGTACACCAAATTCCAGAAGTTACCTATTGTGTTTGCACAATATTACAAAATTCTTGATTCGTTGACAGGTGAGAAGCCCTATGCCTGTGATAGCTGTGACTACCGATCCAGTCAACTTGAAGCTCTTAAAAAACACTTACGATCACACACAGGTTTGTTTTGTTCACTCCTAGATAGAATAACTCAATACTTCAATGACTGTTGTCACTGGCACACTGAATTCCAGAAATTACCCATTGTGTTTGCATAATATTACAAAATTGTGTCTGACAGGTGAGAAGCCCTATGCCTGTGATAGCTGTGACTACCGAGCCAGTCAGCTCGGTCATCTGAAAACACACTTAAGATCACACACGGGTTTGTACTGTTTACTTCTTGATAGAATAACTCATTACTTTAATGACTGTTGTCTCATTGGTACACCAAATTCCAGAAATTACCCATTGTGTTTGCATAATATTACTGGTACACCAAATCCAAAATGTTTTGTGTCTGACAGGTGAGAAGCCCTATGCCTGTGATAGCTGTGACTACCAAGCCAGTCAACTTCATACTCTTATAGAAAACACTTACGATCACACACGGGTTTGTGCTGTTTACTTCTTGATAGAATAACACTAACATTAATTCAATAACTGATGTCACTGGTACACCAAATTCCAGAAGTTACCATTTGTGTTTGCACTGTTTTACAAAATTCTCGATTCATTGACAGGTGAGAAGCCCTATGCCTGTGATAGCTGTGACTACCGAGCTAGTGAGCTTGGCAATCTGAAAAAACACATAAGATCACACACAGGTTTGTTTTGTTTACTCCCTGATAGAATAACTCATTACTTCAATGACTGTTGTCACTGGTACACCAAATTCCAGAAGTTACCTATTGTGTTTGCACAATATTACAAAATTCTCGATTCTTTGACAGGTGAAAAGCCCTATGCCTGTGATAACTGTGACTATCGAGCTAGTCAGCTTGGAAATCTGAAAAAACACATAAGATCACACACAGGTTTGTGTTGTTTACTTCTTGATAGAATAACACTAACATTAATTCAATTACTGTTGTCACTGGTACACCGAATTCCACATGTTATCTATTGTGTTTGCACAATATTACAAAATTGTTTGTGTCTGACAGGTGAGAAGCCCTATGCCTGTGATTTCTGTGACTACCGAGCCAGTCAGCTTGATCATCTGAAAAAACATTTAAGATCACATACGGGTTTGTTTTGTTTACTACTTCGTACAATAACAAATTACTTAAATGGGGGGGAGCCTATTGGTGTGGCAGGCGAGGGGGAGAAGGTCTACTTGAGGTCCAGGCGCTTTCACTTTCCAGAGGATCCTAAGGAGAAAGTGACTGTGGGGGTCCGAGAGGAGAACGAGATTTCAGAAGTGTCTGAAAGCCTCTGAGTAGGGAAACATGAAATTGATTGGATCGGAAGATCATGGGCACAATTTAAGGATAAAATAGGCAACTTAAAATTGGTATCCTTATGTGCTAAACATGAAACAGTTCATTTCGAATCATTATGCTTATGAATATTACAATAATGTGTTTATTGAGAATTATTATACTCATCATTAATACCTACATGAAGCAGAAGGGAATTCGGGCTTTCGTGCTTGAAGGGAATTCCCGAAGTTTCAGAGGGAAATGGTTTAAATGAAGATTTTTTGGAAGATTTTCAGAATAAGTAATACATAAACTGGTAATTCTTGTTTAAATATAATTTTCAGAATGTTAGTGAGAAACGGCTTAGAAGAAGAATGTGTTCCCGATTTGAGATGTTGAATAAATTCATATTGATCAAATGAGACATGGACTGACAGATTTGGGGAAAGAATGTCCCTGCCCAATAAAATAGCGTTTTGCAATACAGAGTTGGGGACCATAGAAAAAATCACGTCTATATCAATGTTGTCCACTCTAAATTTCGTAGCTAAACGAGTATTGCTTATTAAACGGTCACCAGTAATACATACTAGAGCAGCCGGGTGAATAATCAGGGTGGCCCCTACTGGAAAAGTGAGAGAAAACCTGGAATTGTCAGGGAATTCTTTGCGTTGGGAAAAGTCTAAGAACTTAGCAAAAACTACCAAATGTCAGGGAATTTTTTCAATGAAATTTTGGTGTAATAATTTGAAGCGTTTTTAGGTATGTTATAACTTAATCATACTAGGTACGTATTATTTCATAGGTCAGTTATACGAATGAAAAAAATAATTAGTTGTTATTCTGTAAAATAAAACAGTTGTTAAACTGTTCAAAAGTAACAACGCTACACGCACATGAAAAGCGAATGGATATGTCATTGTCTTCCCTGGTAACTACATCACCTAGAGTAAACCATTTTTGAGAAAAATCAACTTTGTATTGAGCAAGAGAGAAAAAACCCACCAGGGTAGTGGATTCATCCAGTAAGAGTCCCAAAACTAGTTTTTATACAAAAGCTAGGACTTTTCAGGAGGGTTAAGGAGGGGAAATTGGCCCATTGGAATGTGGAGTCATGTGTTATAAATTCACAGAGCAACTTTCCTACGAACGATTTTTGTGGGATGGGAAATCAGGAAGTTATACTCTCTCTCCCAACGATTGGTAGTAGGTGAAAAAAAGTTTTTTGCTGTCGGACGAAAATTTTGAATTATCCCCAAAGCTAAGATCCATACACGGTGGTCCGCTAACTGATTCAAGACCGTCTGAAATGCCGACGAAAACTGACTACAAAGCGGTGTTCCAGAACCTTGTACGAGTAGAAATTGACCCCCCGGAAAATCCGAGCTGATCGTTTACTCGTACAAGACTCAAATCAAACATTCAGTTTTCGGGTGTTGTGACAACCCGCGAGAGCACTGGCAGAACAACTAGAACACCCTGGATGGTGTCCATCTTGGTAATAACATAATTGCCGCGACGGCAAATGCGCCCGGAAGACGCTACGTATGACAGGCACCTGGCGTTGGCGGGACGGCATCAACGCGACGCATTTGCCATCACGTATGACATGTACTTTTTCCGGCGCTATCTCGACGGCATCTGCGCAACGGCAATAGCGCTTGTCTGACATGGCCCTTATTAATATCATTATCTAAGTACGTACGAAAAGTCGAGAGGTTTTGTTATTAAATTTGCGTAGGCAAAGCATTGGTATTAACACACAAATATGACCTAGAACAAAAAACGTATATTCATGCCTCGAAGGAACATGAAATTCGAAAGCAATACAAGTGTAGGAAGTTTTCCACGCCACCCTGGAGGTGCTCCCTAGGTCTCGTTACCTCAAACCTATTACGCTTACACTATCATATCACTCATATTTTTCCATCAACATTCATTTGAATGTTGTGCATTTTGAGATGAGTGAATTTTGTCCTTACATGAGAATAATAATTATTAGGTCGTGCAGTTGTGGTCATGCATGATCTGGTCCTAAAGTGTTCTGTTGCGAAGTTCTACTGCCCATTGTTATCCTAACCGTGGAATATTAGCTTGAGCAGTTGTAGTTGAGCAGGTTGGAGTTTTAACACGTCAGTCTAACACTCAAAGCCTCGTAAAAGACACTTTTTCGCCCGTTTTTGGCCCATAGCATCTATGCCAGTAAAGCGATCGGGATGGTTAAATGTTAGGAGCAGCTAGACCCCAAATGGAGTCTATGTGCGAAAGAACGGGTTTTTTAAGTCAATTCTTAGGCCTTTTATGGCCGGGCCGGCGGACGGACATTTCAAATTTGGATTCTACGCACCTTGAAACGTAAAGTGACAAAATTTGAGGGGGGGGGGGGGGTTATAAAAATTTTTTGCTATACGATCACATAGGCTTATTATTGGAAATAATAAACCAAAATCACTAAAAATGGCTAAAAATGACCAAAAATCGTTGAATTTAAAAATTTTAGCAGGATTTTCGTTAAAATGAAATAATCAACAAATAACTAGGACATTAAAAAATGTTTGCACAAAATTATGCCGAAAAATGAACTTAAATTCCATTAATATATGCAGAAAAATCTGTGAAAACTGCAAAAAACCCAAAACTCCAGAATCTTTTTTGAATCACCAAATTTTATTTAGCAAAAGTTTTTTTACCACAAAATTAACAATGATAGTGCGGTCTTCGTAGAAGACTGTTTACTTATGCAGCTCTCGTGTTCACAATGTGTTGCGGTAAATTTCAAAGAAATAATTTGAAAAAACCCGCGAAGGCGCGGTTTTTCAAACAAAAACGGCCCCCCTGCGCCTCCCCGACCCTGGCCCTCTCGAGCGCCGCCATCCCACTCCTTGTTCTACCGCGTAATCAACGATCCGTGTTTTCACTCCATTTTCAATATTTTCTTGTGAAAATTTGTGAGTGCGGACTGTGTTTTCGGATTTTTTCGTCCAGTAGCCTTTTTTTCTATGGATAAGAAATCTCGACACGGCGTGGGTACTGCTGGTGCGAAGAATTCGGTTTTCACGGTTATTTCCGCAACTCCGGCTTTCCCATCAGGACAAAACTTGGGTATACCGACTTTATCCATTTCTGGATATTGAGTTCCGGGATGACGCCTAAGACAATACCCGAGAGACACGCTGAGAAAATGTCTAACCTCATCGGGTCTTCCGACTTCGACCTGGTTGGAAGCAGACAAAGGGCTATTAAGTCTAGGAAACACTCGTAGAACGCATTTCCATGCAGAGAGATACTAAAAAAGTTGAACCCCTTAATTTATTTAGTCGCCGTATGGATCCGGCAGAGGGTTTATTATGAATAGGAAAACAGGGAAACTGAATTTAAATGCAGAAAAAAGGGGTCCCAGGTGGGAATCGAACCCACATCCTCTGGTTTACCGTACCAGCGCCTTTACCATCTGCCAGTACAGTTGATTGACAGCGCCTGTACAGTTGATTTAAAGTTAAATTCATTGCAAAATGCAGAGTATCAGGGATCTAGGTACCCCCCCCCCCCCCCCCCCCAGAGATGCAATGGGGGCCTAAATCCTCGATAGAAAGGTGGAGGAGGTTGACAGTATCCCGTCAGAGAGATACCACTCCTACTAATAGCTTTTAATGAGCCATGTTCGGAGTAGATTGGTTTCATCCTTTCCAGGACATAAAGTTTGGAAAAGACCGAAACCGATCGCTACAATCGATTCCGGAGACGCCTATAGAATCGAAATATAACCTATCCGAGTCATCCGACGACGCAGAACGAGTTCGAGGAAATATCATCGTACATCATCGCATCTTCATGCAGATTATTACGATATGCCTGAAAAGGCCCTAAGGAGAAAGAGACGTTGGGACTTCTCCGGATCGCCAACCTCTCCATCGTCCTCCGTCTCGCAGTCGCATTCGTCTGGAGAGATAGCTTCGCATCGGAACGCTTCGGGAGCCTCCTCCGAGGCATTTGCCAGTTTTTCAACCGCGCCTTCACTAGTAGACAGACAATCTACCAAAGTTCCGACCCTACCACAGCAACTTCTTGCTGTAATGGGCATTAATGAAACACCTCCAGTGGATCCGATCTTCATCCATCCCTCCATGGAGGAAAAGTGGCGCAAAGCTATGCGTAAAGGGATCGACAGAAATACGTATGTTGAACTTCAGACAAAGTACAACCCCAACGTACACGCAACGGCACTTCTGCCCCCAAGTCTTGATCCTAATTTACGCGATTGTTTCCCGGGTTACGCCACGAAAGCGGACGAATCTGCTAGGAAGTCCCAACTGCTCTCAGTACAAGCGCTGATAGCAGTGGGAGAGGCTGTAAATCTAGTTTTGACACTCCCAAACTCGGAGCATCAACAGAAACCGATTTTTTCAGCGTTATGGGACGCCTCAAATTTAATAACAGCAAACATTTTCCGTGAGTCCTGGTCCCGGAAATGCAGACCACCACCCTCATACACTCGTACAACACCTCATGCCGGAGTACCGCACGACTGCCCACCATCAAGCATTAGGACAAACTTATTTGTTCGATGACACTGCAGCAAACTGGGTACAGTCGGTATCGGAAAAGGATAAGATCAAGAGATCGATCATAAAACGCCCGAGAGAGGCATCCCCCAGCCCTCCGGCCAGGAAGAGGTCATACAAGTCGAAACCTCAGGGACCGGTGAAACAAGTACCGGGAAATGCCAGGCCTCCCGCGGACTCCGCCTCCAGGAACACCGCCCCCTGGGACTTCAGGAGGAAATTCTCTCAGCCAAAATCGAGGCGCCCCCTCCGGAGAGGCGCTTCAACCGACAGTAATTAGTCAGGTGAGTATCCTCAGCATCAACATCAATCTATTTCCCCTCCCCCCCTTCGCGGGGAGGCTAGCGAGTTTCTTGCATGAATGGAGGTTTGTAACCAAATCTCCTATTTTACTGTCATGGATTGCCGGATACAAACTACCGTTCAGTGAATATCCCCCTTTATCATTACCACTATCCTATGCCATGCCCCCCCCCCCCTTTGGGCGGGCCTCGGGTAGCGACCATAATAAAGGATTTATTAAATAAAGGAGTGGTGGAGACCTGGCCAAACAATTCCCCTTGCTTCGTATCGCCTATCTTTACAATACCAAAAAAGTCGGGATCAGATCGCCTTATTATTAATCTCCGAAAACTAAATAAATTTCTGAATGTATTACATTTTAAAATGGATGATTACCGTTCAGTATTGTGTAACAGAGTTACCTCCATCGAGGTACCGCCAGGGCTTCAGAGATAGCGCTGAAACAACGGGCGTCGCCGCCTGTTCTCGAATGTTTTAGCAGCTGGGTTTGGCGTTGGATGGGATTTCCAGGTGACTGGAAACCAATCTCCTCCCGGAACATTGCACATTACGTTCCGGGATGGTACCTTTTACGGTACTGTTACACTCTCCTCTGTTGAGCAAGCGTGGTTTGGATTATGCACGGCTGACGCCTAATAGTCCAATCCACTATTTATGGGGCGTTAATGTTTCAGAAGAAACATGGCCCGGGGTTCCAGAAGGAATTCCCATTATCACTCTTTGGTATATAAATAATTTCATTGGTCTTTGACTTATAATTTTTCTTTTTAGCGAATTTTTGAAGAAAATTAAGCTATTGCTCTCGCCTCAAAATTTGTAGAATGTGATTTTTTGAAAAAAATTTATGCAGAAATCCGTTTCAGGCTATTCTGAATCATATTCTGAAGTTTAACGCATTTTTTAATGTATGTATGTATATATGTATGTATGTATGTAGTATGTAGTTTGCTCTGCTGTGCGCTCTTGGCTAGGCTTTCCACCTGGTGTCCCAAGTGCTTACATCCACGCACCGGTCAAGGCCGGTGGGCTCGGTATTGTCTCTCTTTCTGCCAGCATCCCATCTTTACGCCGCCAGCGCCTGCTTGCCCTTAGGGGCTCGAGCTGGGAGGTCGCCCGCACTGCTGCTGACCTGGACTTTGTCCGGCAGCCACCTCGGTGAGGTGTTCGAGGAGTAGTCGCGGGACAGTTGACACCCTTTGCCGTGCCTGTCGGGGTAAAAATGAGAATCTATATCATGTAGTGCAGCAGTGTCCTCGTACTCACGGTGGCCGCATTTTACGTCACGATGCGGTTGCCAAGCAGATAGCAGGTGCTTTGTCATCTAGCGGTTGGGATGTCGAAAGGGAGAGACTATACCACATGCCGAGCGACCGGGGCAAGAAGCCAGATATCGTTGCGATCAAGCCCGATGGGTCTGCCATAATCCTGGATGTCCAGGTTGTCAGTGGCAGCCGGTGGACATGGATGATAGAAATGATCTGCGCCAAGCGATATCTGAGCTAAAAGGAGTGGCACCTAATAACATCAAGGTCATTGCCGCGACCGTGTCATGGCGCGGGGTGTGGTTCGGGAAAAGCGCCACGGAGTTACTCGAGTTGGGCATCTCGGCAGGAGTACTCCGTGGTATCACCACCTGCGTCCTGGGGGGTTCTTACTTGAACTGGTGGTCATTTTATAGGGGCACTTCCTTTCATCCCATTCTTCCTCCTCGTCCTGCAACTTCCCTTATCCCTAGAGCCGGCGTCAGGTAAACCTGGGCGTCCTCCCCACTTTTTTATTTTATTTGTTTATTTTTCAATTTAATGGCGTGCCCTCTCCGTCTTTGAGGGGAGGTTTCTTTAAAAAAAAAAAAAAAAAAAAAAAAAAAAAAAGTGAATATGTATGTATGTGTCATTCCAGATGATAACTGTCCGTAGAATTGTGCTAGAAACTTCAAACAAATTTTAAAATGTTAAGGACACAAAACGAAAGTTCAAGTTCGTTGGCCAGCATGATCGGATTACATCTTCGGGTTGAAATTTTCAAAAATGTAGTCAAAAATTTCAAATTAGCCTGTTTTTTGCGATTTGTTGTGCGAAATAATTTTTTCAGCATACTAACATGTGGTATATTCGGAATCAGCGTAAAATTTCCTATAAGAATATGTATCAAGTTTTCTAAAATTTCAAAGTTGAAAAATCAGTCAAAAATCGAAATACTCGAAGATTTCTTCAAAAATTTGCTCACGGGTCATGCTGACTTTTTATTCCCCAATTATATTTTCAATTTTTAGCCACCTGAGAATGCTATTATGTCAATTACCAGGTTAGAGCAATTCACCTCAGTGTCATAAGTGCATTTTGGCGATTTTCAGGAGAGCCAAGAAGTTGTGGGCACATATTTTGATCCCTATGGCCCATTCTGATGATTTTATCATGCTCTATTAATTTGAGCATGATAAAGTCATAGTGCATAGATCATATTATGTCACATTATTTGCTCTCCTGTATGCCAATGTACTTATACCTCTGAGGTACAGAATTTAAGTCCCCAAAGTTGGGCATATTAATTTAAGTCCCCAATGTTGTGCATATTATTTTATATATATACATAAATATTTTATTTTCTTAAGGTATAAGTCTCCATAAGTGAGCCTCCGTTTTGTCCCGATTGTTCGATGAATACTTCTTATGAAGATTCATTGACAATCCATCCCGTTAATTTCTCTTTTCCCATCCGCAATCGCCAATGCAGCTATTTATGAATGAATGAGCATCAGTTCTCAGCTATTAACTATTCCACCTAGTTAACATACTTGATTTTCAATCAAGTATGTCTTTAAGGGGAGGAGAGTAATGGAGTTACCTCCATCGAGGTCTGGTCAGGGCTTCAGGGATAGCGCTGTCGGCGTCCCGTTGATGAAACAACGGGCGTCGCGGCCTGTCCTCGAATGTTTTAGCAGCTGGGTTGGGCGTTGGATGGGATTTCCAGGTGACTGGAAACCAATCTACTCCGAACATGGCTCATTAAAAGCTATTAGTAGGAGCGGTATCTCTCTGACGGGATACTGTTTACCCCCTCTACCTTTTTATCGAGGATTTAGGCCCCCATTGCACCTCTGGGGGGGTACCTAAATTCCTTATAATTGTCACTTCTGACAAAAGAGATTTTGGAGCAAGCCTGGACCTCAAGGATGCATATTTCATGATCCGCATTGCTCCAGAGCATAGGAAATACTTGGCGTTCACTCTAGGGAATAGTACATATGTTTTCACCGCCCTGCCCATGGGTCTCGCATCGGCACCATTTGTTTTTCACAAATTGCTCCGCCCAGTAATGGCTCGACTGAGAGATCAGAAAATTACGGCAATTAGCTATTTAGATGACAGCCTCTTTCTAGCAACATCAGCTGAACAATGTGTAAGATCTATTCAGACAGCTGCAGCACTATTCGCGCAATTAGGTTTCATAATTCATGAAACAAAAAGCCAATTAACCCCGTCCACAACATTTACATTCCTAGGTTTTGAGTTTGACTCCTTAGAAATGACAATGGGAATTACCACCGAAAAAATGCAAAAACTCAAACGTTTGGTCACAAAATCACTTAAGCCAGAGAGTCGACCTATCCGAAAAGTAGCCAAAACAATAGGGTTTCTTGTGTCTTGTTCACCAGCGGTGCGATACAGTCCGCTGTACTTACTTCATTTAGAGAGAATGAAAGTAGAGGCCCTGCAACGAGCTGGTAGACTTTCGTCACCACTGCGTGTTGTCACGTCAAGCCACACTAGAATTACACTGGTGGCTACAGGCAGCAGAGAAAGGTCCCAATCCGATCCGCAATGACCATTACGATAATACTATCTGGACAGATAGCTCAGACTTGGGATGGGGGGGCTTCGGCCCCCCGCATCGAGTGAGCGGTTGGTGGGGGGCCCAGCAATGGGACCTGCATATAAATCAGAAAGAATTGGAGGCAATCTGGGATGTACTGAACCATTTTGCGCACGACTGGTCATCACGGAATGTATTACTCAACATCTTGATTTCCATTTGAATGGCCGTCTGACTTTTTCTGTTAATTTTCTTGGCTTGATAATCGATAACCGCCTGTCTTGGGTTAACCATGTTGAACAGCTTCTGTCAAAATTGGCCTCTGTGAATTTCATGCTACGTCGCTTGACCATGTCTGTTTCATTTGAGGTACTCAAGTCTGTATATTTCGCTTGTTTCATGAGTAGAGTTGCCTATTGCATTATCCTTTGGGGAAATTCTGGCCGTTGCAGTTTGGTATTTAAGGCACAAAAGAGAGCTATAAGAACGATTTTCAACCTTGGTTTCAGACAAAGCTGTAGAGGCCTTTTTGTCAAACTCGGCACGCCCTAGCCTTTACATCCTGAATTGCCTCTTGTATGTCAAAGAAAATCTGGGCACCTTTACAAAAGGATCAGACGTACATAGCCATTTCACAAGAAGTAGAGATAAAATATGCCCGCCAAGTGTTCGTCTGACTACGTCGCAGCTTGGTAGCCCTGATCAAATGGGGCCTCGCCTGTTTGACCACTTGCCGGCTTCTATGAAATCTCTTCCAAGTAAGGCCTTCAAGAAGAATGTCAAGAATCTATTACTTCATGCTGAACTTAATTGTGTGAACGACTTTTTTAAAATGTCCTTTTAAGGCTGTATCTTCGTGATCGTTATAACTACCATATCATGATTCAACTTATTTATTTATTGTGTAAAGTCTCGTTATACGTTTTTCTTGTAGCCAATGTAGATTTTCTTCTCAGCAGCCGAGGAATTTTATAAAAGTACTCGTGCTAGCTTTTTATATAGTTTCTCTGTGATAGAATTGTTGATAATATTATTGTTAACTATTGGATATATTATTCTTCTTATTTATATTTTGTTGTTAATTGTATGAATGAATGTTTTGTGTGCGTGTAATTTATAGATTGACTGGCTGGTACATTTTATTCATTTAGTTTCGGCCTGGGGGTCCCGGTTGGCCTGGGGGCGGTCTCGCCTGGGGTTTTCTTGTGACTCGATTAATTAGTCGTGTCTAGGGGTGCTCACCTAGTAGTTGGTGGGCACCCTAGGGAGGCCGCCATGGTGGGTCGGGTCCGGGCTTGGCCGGGACGCCCTGGCCGAGCCGTCCTATGGGCGGGTGTTTGGGTCTGCTTGTCCTCTAACTCTCTAAATCACATGTTGGCTGCAGGAAGAACGTTACGTTTGATCAACGGATGGGTTTTTTGTAGTCATGCTGACTGTATCTCCTTGACAATTGTCACACATATTATGTTTTTGACAAATAAATATACTGAATACTACGGTTGGACAATATGACAGCCATAGCCTTAATCAACAAAATGGGCTCAGTATCATTCCCCCACCTCCACGAAATTGCAAAGCGAATTTGGAAATTTTGTAAGCAACGGAATCTATGGATACACGCAAAATACGTTTCGACAAACGATAACGTGGTGGCGGATGAATTGTCCAGATTAGATCCGAAGTCTTCGGAGTGGGAGTTAAACGAGGTACCATATAAATTTATAATCAGAACTCTGGAAAACCCCTCCATAGATTTGTTTGGGTCAGCTTTGCTCCACAAATGCAATAGTTTTTTCTCCTTCTGGCCAGAAGAGGGTTCATCCGGAGTGGATGCGTTTACCGATTCCTGGGAAAACGAAATTTTTTATGCCTTCCCACCTCCGGCATTGGTCCCAAGAGTTTTAAGAAAGATAAAATGGGAAAAAGCCAGAGGTATTGTGGTCGCTCCTGATTGGCCAGCTCAGGCATGGTATTCTGTATTCATGTCCATGATAGACTCGGAACTATTAAAATTTGATTCAGCTAACGACCTCCTTTCTGATCATTCCACGAACAGGAGCCTCCGGTCGTTGGACCACATGAGACTGATGGCGGCAGTCTTATCAGGGAGGCGTGGCTATACCAAGGAATCCCGCCAGGCGTCGTGAGCACACTAGTCTTTGGCTCCGTCGTCTATTAAGCAATATACTTCTTCTCTTAAATTTTGGGGTGCATTTTGTACAAAACAAGGTTGGGACCCTAGGGAAGTTACTAAACACAAAGCTTTACTGTTTTTTGAAGACATTTTACAATCGACTTCACAAACATTCAGCTCGTTTAATACTCATCGAGCTGCAGTATCGCTGATTTCTCAGCATGAATTGGGGTCGGATCATACTATCAAAAGGTACTTGAAGGCAGTCTTTCGACTACGGCCTCCAGCAGCCAAATACGACAGTACCTGGGATCCGGACTTGGTCCTGCAGTTTTTCAACGCATCCGCCGACGAATCACTGCCGTTTCTAACTCAGAAACTAGCTATGTTGCTATTACTAGCATCGGGTCAACGTCCGCAAACAATTTTAGCAATTCGCAGATCCAATATAAATTTCGAGTTAAATGGGGTTAGGATCTTCATCCCAGCATTACTAAAAACCTCACGACCAAGAGCGATTGCACCAGCAATTTTTCTGCCCAAATTTCCAGAAAACTCAAAGCAGTGCCTCCCTTCACTGTTAAGTGATTATTTAAATGCTACAGCGAATCTGGATCACAAGGACAAATTGCTACTGATAACACGTCCCCCTGTCCGACCAGCGGCCAGGGCGACGCTAAGCCGTTGGGTGTCAACAACCCTACAAAAAGCAGGAATAGATACTACTAAGTTCTCAGCCTATTCCACCCGTCATGCGTCAGTGTCAGCAGCCGCTAGGAAAGGTGTATCGTTGCCAATTATTTTTAAAGCAGGGTGGACAGCAAACTCTTCCATGTTTGCTACCATATACAATAAGCCCCTCGAAAATCAAGGGGAGTTCGCATCCGCCATTGTTCATGGGATGGGACACAACTGAAAGAGGGGATGCCATAAGTACGAGGGTCGTCCAGAAAATAAGTTACGTTTTGATCTGTAGGGTGGTAGGAGTGGCTTTTGCCAAATCTGGTAACACCGCTCGAAAGAGGAGAGGTAAGGGAATAGAATGAGAGGTGGGTGACCTCAGTCGGTCAGTTACCAACGTCAGGGCAGGTAGTTGAAATGGAGCCCTCCACGTCGCGTCCCGCCACCTCGATCCCTGTACCCTCTCGAGTTGTTGTGCGCGGAGTGATTCAATTTCTTTATGCACAGGGTTTCAAATCAGTTCAAATTCACGAACAGCTGTTTATGGAGAAGGTGTAATGAGTGAGTCAATGGTGAGGAGATGGGTACGTGAATTTAAGGCGGGAAGACATTCACTTGAGGATGAAAGTGGGAGAGGCAGACCCTCAGTTGTGACGGACGAAATTGTCGCAGAAATCGACAATGCAGTTCGCAAAGATCGTCGTTCAACCCTGGATGAACTCCACCTGAGTTTCCCAGACATCTCACGATCCCTCATCCATGAGATCGTCTCGGAAAAACTTGACTTTCGGAAAGTTTGCGCTCAGACAACTCGAGAGGGAACGGGGGTGTTACCAGATTTGGCAAAAGCCACTCCTACCACCCTACAGATCAAAACGTAACTTATTTTCTGGACGACCCTCGTACATTCGTATTCTCTATCCCCAGGAGGAATCTAACCTTGACTCCTCCCTCCTTGGTGCCAACCAGATTTTCATCTGGGGCATAGCACCCCAGATACCTCTATACTCCTGAAAGGGAGGAAGGGGGGGGGGAGACGCTACCCACTAGTGGCAATGGTGGGTATGGGGGAGTTGGGCGTTTTCACGGGTCCCCTGCACACGAAAGTGTGCACCACAAGTGGGTAGCGAAAGCTTAGTTCTCTCCTTCTTTACGTTGGGCTGCGTAGAGCGCCCATTACCACCACCTCCTTCTACAAGCAGGTGAATGAAGGACTTTGAACGAGCTGCGTAAGTAAACAGTCTTCTACGAAGACCGTACTATAATTGATAACTCAACTTACCTGTGGGAAAGACTGAATGGAATTATAGTAGGTCGAAGTAGAAGACTGTTTAGTGCCCGCCCAGACTAGAGCCCACCCAGTCATTCACCTGCAATACTTCTGGGTCATTGAACTGAAGTGCCATCACCGGGCTCAAGGCATCATGGTTAAACGACGCGCAGGGATGCCAACAGGACAGTGCGAATAGTCCGTAGTTCGTTTGAAAAACCGAATATTCGCGGGATTTTTCAAATTATTCTTTGAAATTTTACCGAAACACAGTAAGACCGCGAGAGCTGCGTAAGTAAACAGTCTACTTCGACCTACTATAATTCTACTCAATCTTTCCCACAGGTAAGTTGAGTTATCAATTATCTTTGACATCACAGAGTTGTTCTTGGCGTTTGATAGAGGAATATCACACTGAGGGACAGAATGGCAATCTTTGTCCTCAATGATGTACGTAGGTTCACATACTTCTATGAGTGAGATGTTCCATCCCACTGCACACCCTATCCTCTCTCAACATCAACTATACCAGAATCGAAATAAAAATTGATACATAATGTTAAAATCATTCATTATTTTTCTAGGACGAAACTCGTGGTGTGAAGCGATAGGGGACCAATGTTTGCAATATTTTACGGGCGGAAACTCTGTATTCGTTTTAAATAGAAAAAATGAAATAATTTCAAAGGAAATTAATTAATCTTCAAATTTGTATGTACTCATATTTTTGAAAAAGTTGATATTTTCCGAAATAAATGCAAAAGCAAGGAAAATTCCTCATTTTTAACGGAATTCCCCCTCCCTCAACTCCCTTTCGCCCCCTAGGTTCTTATAGACTTTTACTATGTTACTTAGAAAGGTCTAAAGAACATTTGTGCCAATTTTCAGGAAGTTATGAATTTGTTCAACTGATCAGCTGTTTTGGGACTACTTTTCCTATACTATAAGGTAATGTAGATAAACAAGACTATTGGGTCATTCCCATATAAAATGTTTTTTTCGTGGTCTACAAAAATAAAAAAATGGAAAACTCAGGTTCATGGAAGCTGGCCCTGGCACCTAGCTATGAGGAATATAAGTATCCTAGAGTCCTAACTTGGTTCGTGAGTCAGACCAACTCAGGTTTTCTACAAATGTTCAAACTTTAGGAACAAAATTTTCTGATATCACACGTTTGACGCTCTAAACCATATACGCAACATGATTAGTCGCATTAGTGTTCTGTGCACCCCTTGACAATTTTAAAATTTTCTACGTACTTTGTATGAATTTTCTATGCAGCCAACTTCCGCCACCGCTACCCCCCAGTAGAGTCAAGCCATTTTTGCATAGAGCAGGGCACTGTGTGATGCAATAAACTCGTGACTATTTGATTTTCCTAGATATCATCAATACTTCAGTTATCATGATATCAGGGGGAACCGGTGATTCCTTCCCGTCAAAGTGAAAGTTGGACCTTGCGACCCGAGGGAGATGGCGATTCCTACCGGCGTAAGGCAGGCCAGTGAGCCGAGGTTCGGCGATTCCTTCCCCTCCAATCTCAAAGTTGCAAGTTTAGTTTAGTTATAATAGATGGTCGATGATGGATCCTGGCCCTGCCTAAACTTTGTAGGTATCTATGTTGTCTCGACAGATAGTGAGATCCGTGTTAAGTGAGATTTCCGAATATGACGTCAACGTTCGACAATTGAAAGGCCTCAAACAACTAACCTATATGTAGGTAACTTGGTTTCTTGATTGTTCACGTGTTGTTAATTTAATAATATTTGGATATCTATTTATTAATTTTAATCATTTGGATATATATTTATTTATTTATTAAAAAAATCGCATTTATGTAGTTATTTCCCATTTTAAAACGAAATTCTCATTCACCTCATCCCCACATGTTTAGTTTCGAGTTTTGTAGATTGTTTAATAGCTTTTCAAACCAAAATCTACATTATGACCTATGGCAGCGACCAACATACTACTCCCACGAGTCAGACAAAAATATTGAGACGTGAACATTACAACGGATTTTGTATTTTGTGATTTTAATACTTGGTGATTGTAATATTTTGATTTGGGTTTTCAAGTACTTAATTGTGCTAGTCCTATAAAGAGTTAATTTTTGCTTCAAAACTAACCAACACCTGGGCAGGAAGCAATTGAGTAACGGGAAGGAATCGCCAACACTTTGAGGGGAAGGAATCACCATGCTTTTTGGAGGTCGGGAAGGAATCGCCGGTCCCCGGATATCAGTAGTGTGAAGGCAAAAAATATTGTTCTAAAAATGTTCGGAATGGTTGGAAACTAACGTTTTCAATTTCTGCATGATGGATGCCCTTTTCAACCAATCCCCCAGTCAGAATAAATCATTTGATACGTAGGTGTGATGAGATGAGGTGGATATCCCCATAGCGGGCTATTTCTAGATGAATACTGGACCTGTTACCTGAAGATGGGCTTGTTGGCTCATCCTTAGCGGGGAGCCAAAGGTGGGGCTGAAGTGATGTAGCCGCAGGAGGTGAGTCACAAACGTCCAGTTCCTCCTTGATGATCACTCCTAGATCTACAGAGATATTTTCAATTAATAACAACACACAGGAGATCGTTAAGGTAAACATCAAAACAATTGAATAGAAAGGTTCTAACTCACTAGATATTACAGAATCAATTGAAGGTATTACAGAAGAATATAAAGCGTAATATCATAGATTCAACTTTCTACACAGAAACTAACTAAATCCATCTTAAATGAGTGTGCAACCCCAAGCCATTTTAAAGATAAGTTATTATGGGAATTTAAAAAAAAACTGAAAAATTACTTTCAGATTATCTTCATTTCATCCCAAAGAGTAGAAAAAAACCATTTATTAAACAATGTTCCATAAGGGTAAGTTACAAGCGTCCAGTTGACGTTAGACTGAAAAGATCTGTTATCGATGGAATTCTATGTCCTCCCTCCTCCATGGCCAGTTATGTGTGCTAGTGTTAGTAGATAATGTATCAGAATTTTTTTAATGTGCCATGAAACAGGGCAACCACTGGTAGTGATTTCAGGCAGCATAATAATGTATGTTTTTTTACTGCAAGTAATAATTTGCCATTTTTATTGCCCTATCATGATGAGGTTATGTATATAAACATGACTATTGGGTCATTCTTATATTAAATGCCTTTTTCGTGAACTACAAAAATAAAAAACGCTGCAAATTATTTCACAAAGGTTTATTATTTTTTCAATTTAGTATGATCGTAGTTTTAGTTGGCTAGCGTACGTCATAAGGCCCGTCCAGACTCCTCGGCGTGTCCTACTTCGAGTTGCCACAACCTATACTTCTATAATTATATATGCATGTTTATATTTCTCGATTTGAGCTCCTATCTATTCAAATAGTTATTGCCTTAATAATATCATTATCTAAGTACGTACGAAAAATCGAGAGGCTATGTTATTAAATATGCGTAGGAAAAGCTTTGGTATTAACACAAAAATATGACCTTGAAAAAAACATATTCATCCCTCGAAGGAACGCCGGCGCCATACCCACCACAAGGTGCCGCGGCGCCGGCGCCTCCTCTCACTTCATCCCCCCGCTCACCCCCCTCTCCACCCACCGTGACCCCCTGCCAAGCGTGCCAGGCGTGCGCGCGTCGAAAAATACACTTTTTTGCCCGTTTTTGGCCCATAGCATCTATGCGAGTAAAGCGATCGGGATGATTAAACGTTAGGACCAACTAGACCCCAAATGGAGTCTATGTGCGAAAGAACGGGTTTTTTAAGTCAATTCTTAGGCCTTTTATGGCCCGGACGGCGGACGGACATTTCATATTTGGATTCTACGCACCTTGAAACGTAAAGTGACAAAGTTTGAGGGGGGGTTATAAAAATTTTTTGCTACACGATCACATAGGCTTATTATTGGAAATAATAAACCAAAATGGAAAAATCAGGTTCATGGAAGCTGGCCCTGGCCCCTAACTATGAGGAATATAATTATCCCAGAGCCCTGTGTCGGGTCAGCTGGATACCTGACTGGCCTCAGCGGGACCCCACCTCGAAAACGCCGACCGACCGAGGAGTTAAAAGACCCACGAGCGCCGAAATCCATATCTTTCGTCACTGGACTGCGCTTGGGAACAATTGGCCGTTGTTATCCTCGCACCGTGAGCTGGATCCGTGACGACTAGCTACCGTCTCGTCAACGGCAGTGCCCTTCACCAAAGCCCTCTTCTCAGTACCGTTCTGTACAAGAAGATGACCTTCTGGAGTCCAAGCTTCGACTAAGGTACTACGAGGAGAGACAATAGGGAAAGCTAGGGTTTAAATATTGTATTAATAAAGAGGGAATTTATTACTCTTTCTTTGTTTAATATCAACTCTACCCTAGATTCCTAAATTGGTGTTTAATTGGGCGCTGATTTTCTACAAATTTTCAAAAATTAAAACCCAGTTTTCTGATATTACGCAAGTGGCGCTCTAAACCATATATGAAACATGATTAGTCGCTTTTGTGCCCTGTGCACCCCCTTGACAACTTGTCTATGTATTTTGTATGAATTTTCTATGTACTCAACTTCCGCCACCTCTAACCCCAGGCAGAGTCAAGCCATTTTTGCACAGAACAGAGCACTGTGGGTGCAATAAACTCATGACTATTTTATATTCCTAGATATCATTAATACTTCAGTTATCATTAAGTCAGTAGTGCAAAAGGCAAAAAGACTTATTCCATTAACATGTTCGGAATATTTGGAAACTAAAGTTTTCAATTTCTGCATGATGCCCTTTTCAACCAACCCCCCAGTCAGAATAAAACATTTCATTTGTTGATGTGATGAGATGAGGTGGATATCCCCATAGTGGGCTACTTCTAGACGATTACTGGACCTGTTACCTGAAGACGGGCTTGTTGGCTCATCCTTAGCAGGGAGCCAAAGGTGGGGCTGAAGTGAAGTAGCCGCAGGAGGAGAGTCAGAAGCGTCCAGCTCCTCCTTGATGATCACTCCTGGATCTGCAAAGATATTTTCATTTAATAACAACACACAGGAGATGGTTAAGGTAAACATCAAAACAACTGAATACAAAGGTTCTAACTCACTAGATATTACAGAATCAATTGACGGGAAATATTGAAGAATATCAAGCATAATAGAATAGATGCAATTTTCAACAAACAGGAATTAACTAAATCCATCTTGAAAGAGTGTGCAACCCCAAGCCATTTTCAATATGAGTCATTATGGGTATGAAAAATACTAATAAATTACTTTCAGATTATCTTCATTTCATCACAATGAGGAAAAAAAACCATTTATTAAACAATGTTCCATAAGGGTAAGTTACAAGCGTCCAGTTGATGCTAAACTGAATAGATCTGTTATCAATGGACTATTATGTCCTCCCTCCTCCATGGCCAGTTATGTGTGCTAGTGTTAGTAGATAATGTATCAGGATTTGTTAATTCACCTCCCATGAAACAGGGCAACTGCTGGAGTGATTTCAGCCAGCAACATACTGTAAGTAGGATAACTTGTAAGATTAATTTGATTTTATTCATTTACATTGTGATTTTTTTCAACTCTGCTTGGGTGGCTATCTCCATTCCCTTCACTACCTGACTGGCTTAGGGGTTAGTAAAATATCGTTAGGAAAATCTATTTTTCATGGAAAAATACTAATAGCGAGATTACTAGGAAGTAGAATACAATATTAATGTTGGATAGGTTGTGTGTAAACTTGCATCGGATATGGGTTACCCTGGTTGAGCGCACTTCACCAGGCAACGTGTTGATAGGTGGCTCCATTGATATAGCACATGACACTTGCTATTTACCTTCCTTAGGCAAAACATGAGAGTTAACTCTAGAATAGACTAGAAATACGTTTATTGCCACATATACATAAATACATAGGGGTCTGAACTTATTGAAACTACCTTATCGCCGAGCTTTCGGTATATTTAATACCTTCATCAGGGCACAAGGATGCTACTGTGTCAATATATTAGACACTGTCAGAGGAGGTGAGTAACTTAAGGTCATAACAGGGTGGAAGGTAAATTTCTGTATGGCCAGCAGGTGAGAACAAACCAAAAAGGTTGAACAAAAGACTAGTTAAAAAAACCAACTAAAAATATATAAATTTTGCACAACTAATTTCATCATCTTTGGTTGATGTTTAGATGAGATTAGTTGTTCAAATCTTATATATTTTTAGTTGGTTTTTTAACTAGTTTTTTGTTCAACCTGACGTATTGAAACAAGACAATGGGGGCAGGCTAGGTTCGAATCACGATCCCAGCAAACCTGGTGATATGGAGGTAGGTTCGGTCCAATATAGATAAATTGAATTCGCGTCTCTTCGGAACTAAAAGTGTAGGGGATCCCTAACCGAATAGTCTCCATAGTTGGCCTCCCAACACGTCGATGCATTCAGATGCAGTGATAGGAGTAGTTTCAGAGCCCCCTCAAAAGCATTACCTAGTGTGTAGTGAAGTATGTACTGTGACTGTTCAAATAAACGCAAGGTCAGTCGTGGTCCACTGGTTAGAATAACAGACTCGTATGGAGAAGGTCCCGGGTTCGAATCGAAGGTGGACTGACAATTTTTTGCTTCGTACCTACTTAACTCAACCTCTGAAATATTCTTTTAAACGTCATTCTGACCTGTATGTCCAACTAATCTGAATTCTTACTAAGGGGTTGACTACTTGATGTTATGTATTTTTGAGATGCAAGCTTGTGAGCATCCAGACCACCAAACTATACACATCATTCTGACCTACATGTCTAACTAATCTGAATTTTTACTGATTGATTGACTGGAACTTTTCCAATTTAGGCGCTCAGAAGGCCAGTTGATTTCAAAATGGACTAATCAATGAGTTGGGAGGAATCGATACTATCAAGACTATTCAATGGCAGAAAAGGAGAGGGGGGGACCCCTACAAATTGAGTTCATCAGAGACGCAAGTGATCAGCTGATGTGGTGGTCTGGATGCTCGAAAGGTGGCATCTCAAAAATACATAACATCAAGTAGTCAATCCCTTAGTAAAAATCCAGATTAATTGGACATACCGTCAGGTTTGCTGTGATTGCGATTACGAATCCGGCCTGCCCACAATGGGTGATATGCATAACAACGGAGTATTTGCTTGAAGATAAAAGCAGATGCTAACTCCCATGCCCAGAGTACCATTGACTTCAGGCCACTTGCATTACCTCCATTTTATGCATAGGAGTTTGAGTAGGATACTTAGTCCTTAAATGCATTAGCTTCACTTACTTTACTACGAAGTAAAAGGGAGTAGCAAGTGCTACAGCACATTAATTATGCATAGGAAACGAAGCATGTTCTTCACATTTCGGGGTAAAAGCTTTTGCTTCGCCTTTATGCATACCACCAATTTTCTACTACTCATCGACCGTTGCCTAACCTTTCCCAATCCAGGTGCGAGTGGATAAAATAAATGTGCATTGAGCGTAAATAGTTGAGTTGCTAGGGGAACTGAAAGCGAAGGACTGTTGCCAGCCAACTTCGTGTCCACTTGGTTTGCACTCAATAAGATCCACTTAACTCTAGGCGAGCGCTAGTAAAGGCGTCCCCGATTTTTCGAAACCACTTAATTTTGTCCCCCTAGACATTTGTAATGTCGTCCCCGCAAGAATTTTTTGAATAGGGGCCAGATGCGATTAATACGAGATGCTTGTAAACATATTTTATTAAAAGTTCGTATGTACATGGACATGAGGCACATCGTCAATAAGTAGATATATAAACGTGCTGGTATCATTCTGCTAAGAGGACATTCTGCCTAGACTCCTTTTTTAAAAACAGTGAATACCTGGGCAAAATCGAAAGATTAGCCTGCATGCTTATTAGTGGAGCAAAAAGCACTACCCCAACTAGAAGCATTCAAAATATACTTGGACTAGCACCACTGGATACGCAATGGTTTATTCCGTGCAAGTCATGGTTAGGTTGAATATTTTGGGAGAATGGGTGCATGACACAAGTCATCTCTCTCACTACACACAAGTAGGACACACCTACATCAAACAAGCTACTAATGCTTATGCTCCAGAAACCCTAATGCCCTCCGATGAAATGAAGAGGAGATTTTTCTGGAATTTTAAATCCACCTTTGAAATAAAAGACAGAAATGAGTGGAACAATCAACAAACCCCTGTTGACACTATAGACACCATACATTGCTACACCGATGGTTCTAAGGTAGATAGGGGATCTGAACCTTCCTCTGGTGCTGGTGTATTCATACCCAGCCTTCAAGTGGCACATTCTTACAGCCTCGATAAATATGCAACTGTATTTCAATCAGAAATATATGCTATCAATAAGTGCCTGGTCACCTTACAGAACCACAACACTTCTAACAAAAACATTCACATTCGTACCGATAGTCAGGCCAGCATCAAAGCACTCCTGAACCCCCTCATGACCTCAAAACTGGTCTGGGAAACAAAGAAATATATTAACAATTTGTTTCTTAACAACAACAGAATATCCATAAAATGGATTCCTGGTCATGAGAATTACAAAGGCAATGTTAATGCGGATGGTTTAGCGCGAGCTGGCTCAGGACAACAGTTTCTGGGACCATCTCCTGCCATCTGCATTTCCAAAGATGCCTGTAAAGCTAAAATTAAAAAGTGGGTCACACAAGACCTCAACATTCTCTG
The DNA here is from genome assembly GCA_030762985.1 of Adelphocoris suturalis. Classification (NCBI taxonomy): domain Eukaryota; kingdom Metazoa; phylum Arthropoda; class Insecta; order Hemiptera; family Miridae; genus Adelphocoris; species Adelphocoris suturalis. Next base: position 9,275,237 of record JAUMHS010000013.1, read on the forward strand.
GAGCAGGGAAATAGCTAGATATAGACAAACCAGAATGCTCGTTACGTCTTCCCATCCCAAACGAGCATACTGGCTTCTAAGCAAAAGTAGATATTCTATTAGAACCATGATTGGGATCCTCACCGGACATTATGATTTCTGCAGGATGCTAAATATTATAGATAACAATATCTCACCTATGTGCCCTTCCGGACTCGAGGAAGATTCCGCAGAGCACTTTCTTTACAGATGCGAGCGGTACTGGAGATCCAGAACGGAGGCATTTGGGCATCATATAATTGAACGTGCTTCCCTCAGAGATATTGAGTGGAAAAGAATCAAAAAGTTTGCTGATCTAAGCAAAAGGTTTGCTTGCAACGACTCCAACTCGGGGTAACCGGCGGAATCCTCTTTTAAATTAAAGGGGCCTCTTTTTGAGGGAAAGTATAAGCCGTTCATGGAGCCTGAAACTCTTTTCCAATGGAAACCCCGAGCAGTGAGTGAGTGAGCCATCCTGGATGAAGGACTTGAGAATGGGACCTTCTCCTTTTACATGCCAACGATATCACCAAAAAAATAAGCTTAATTGGCTCTCCTTACTTAGCTGCATCAGCATGGGGCCAGTTGTCACCAGCTATTTCTCCAATGAGGCTTACGACAAATGGATGGCCAATGATCTACACAAACCTGCGTCCGAGAGGCTAATTGTGGACGAAATTCATTCAGCCATCTAGCAAGAAAAGAAGAAAGCAACACAATTGAATGATAAGCAGTCCAGTGGTGATTACAAGCCTCTGAGTACCTGCCGAAACGATCCAGCCCCGTCCAACTGTGAAATGATGGCAGCCCTTCAAGACCTGTAGAGAGGAATTCAACATCAACCCGAAATGTATATTAAATGTATTATGTAGGTATGTGTACTTTTTTGGGTGATTTTTATTATATTCCACCAATTTCGCTTTATGTGGCAGTTTGCTTACTGTAGCCAGTTTGGCTTGGTTACAATTGGTGGTTCCAGTGGCCACAATAAGTGGCGTAAACTGTAGTCTTCTTCTTCTCTTGGCGCTACAGCCCAGTGTGAGCCCTGGCCTCCCGAACAATTGTCCTCCATCGAACCCGGTCCTCTGCAGTCTCTCTCCAATCGGTCACCCTCATCGTCCTCAGATCATCTGTCACGTCTGTTAGCCACCTTCTTCTGGGTCTACCCCTCCTTCTCGTCCCAACCATTCGCTGATCCAGCACCTTTTTTGGAGCTCTGCAGTCGGGCATCCTTTGGACATGCCCAATCCACCTGAGTCGCTGAGCCTTGATGAACCGCACTATATTTTCACCTTCGATCAGAAGGTCGAGTTCTTCGTTGGTACGAATTTTCCATACTCCAGCTACGCACTTCGCGCCGAAGATGCGCCTTAAAATCCTCCTCTCAAACACCAACAGGCTGTTCTCGTCCTTAGCCGACATCGTCCAGGCCTCAGAACCGTAAGTGACAATGGGTCGAATCAACGTCTTATACAATTTCAGTTTGGTCGTCCTGGACAACAACCTAGATCTGAAAATCCTAATCGCAGCGTAATATGCTCTCCCTCCTGCAACGATCCGCTTCTGAATTTCGTCACTAACTTTGTTCTCTTTATTCAAGAGAGTGCCCAAGTACTTAAATTCTGTGACTGATTCAAACGTTGTACCGTTCAGGGAAACATCCCCCACATTGCGTTGTTCTCGAGCCGACAATTTCATGTACTTAGTTTTGGAAGAACTTACTGCTAACCCAAGTTCTCTGGTTTCCAGTTCTAACCGCGCAAAAAGTCCCTCCAAGGCACTCAGACTCCGGGATAGGATGGCTATATCATCTGCATAACCACACAGTTGGGAGGATTTGTGGAATATTGTGCCACCAGGATCCACAGCATTTATAGCACTGTGTAGAGCGAGGTTGAACAACACTGCCGAAAGTCCATCCCCTTGCCTGACGCCTCTCTCCACGCTGAATGGCTGACTAACTCTACCGTTGACCAAAACCTTTGCTTCACAGTCCTTAAGTGTCATGCTCACTAGACTCAAGAGCTTTTGGGGGATCCCCAATCTCGATAGAGCCCGGATGAGTCCGTTTCTAGAAAGCCGATCGAAAGCCTGGACGTAATCTATAAACAGCATGTGGAGATCGATACCATACTCATGGAATTTTTCGAGGATTTGGCGGACGGTGAATATCTGGTCCATTGTGCCCCTATTTGGGCAAAAACCAGCTTGGTACTCGCCGAGCAAATCCTCTGAGTACACGCTAAGTCTCCTCAAAACAATGCCAGAGAGTAGTTTGTATGCAACATTCAATAGCGTTATGCCTCGATAATTACTGCATTGGAGTTTATCACCTTTCTTGAAGACGGGTACTATTAAACCCAACCTCCACTCTTCTGGCATGCTCTTTGTTCTCCAAATTAGGCATATCAGCTCATGTAGCTTCTTCTCCAATTCCGGACCACCATGCTTTAATAACTCTGCAGTAAACTGTAGTACCATGTGCATTTTATAGAAAATAATTAGATAAACCTACTGATGACTAGCTTTTAGAAATCGTCACTTTGCTGAAAATGGTTGATATGTGAACTCATAATCATTTCATTGGACGCTCCGTTATATAAATTGAATAACATTCTACGAGTAATTACCTTTTAAATAGCCCTGTTACAAGAATGCAGAGGAACTTGAATTATTTGGCCTCCTTGTCTGATGATATTGATCTGTTTTTCTAAAAACTGTTCTCTATCAGAAAGATTATTTTTTCTCTAGACATGAATTCCTAGTTTGTCCCTTCCTTTGTTTGTTATTTCATTGATTATTACAGTATTAAACTGTTTCATTTGTTAAATATGTATGTTTGAGCCCTCTTTTATGCATCTTCCTGTTTTTATTTATTACTATAACCTCAATTCATTATATTTGCTAAATCGTTATTCTGAATTTATATTAATTGAATTATTACAATTAATTATTGTATAACTATTATTGTTGATTTGTTCTATTATGCTTGAATCTTGATCTTAATTGGGCGTTGCCCATATCTATTCAAATAAATAAATACATCGAATATGAATGAGATGGAAAATTTACTCCATTCTCGAACTATGGAGAGTTCTTCTACAACTTCAAACCAGTTCAACTCAAAGATCGTTTAAAACTTATCTGAATCTACCAAGACTTCTAGTTGGCAAGTGATATTTATTGGAACATAAAGAAAATATAAACAATAGGTCCCATTTAGCACGGTATTGAACATAGTGTATAATTAAAATGCATATCAGTAATTGCGCATGCATGGAACTTATGACTGTTTATTAGTTGAATGAGTACTCTCTTCCATGTTTTGTTCGACCTCAACGTTAGTGTTTTTTTCTAACATTAACACAAGGGTCATTAACGGCAATCAAGAAGGAGTGTCAGAAGGACACTGCAACGGGCACGACTCTAAGGGGAGCCATGCTGACCGTCTGTCACTAAACGGATTGCCATCACGGACTCCACTGGCAGATTGGAGGGGGAGAAATAATAATAATAATAACCTGCAAAACGAGGCATTGCCGCACTCTGCCTCAAGGGATACAGCGATGACCGCTTTGTAACCCCTATAGCGGATAAAAATACCCCGTAATAAGAACTAAACTACGACTAGATGATACTTACAAATACATAAATATTATCGATAAATAAATGATAAATACTATATATCTTAGTTAAATAAAGATATGACTAGATGTACATAAATAAACAAAATATATCACAGATCAGAATATCACAGTTCGTTGTAAAGCTCAGTGACTTTCAGGTACACCAACAGGGATCAATGTCTTGTTGTGCAATTAGCTCAGACATTTTGGATTTAACGATGGAAAGGAGAAAATGGAGGAGGTAATGCAGAAAAAAGTGTTCATTAAACAAAATCTTGTCTGCGCAGCCCAAACCTTTTTTCCCTCCATTGGATTAGTTCCGCTAGTATAGTAAAACTATATTGTTGTTCTCTTGGCTTATTTAGTAGAACTTCATTATTGATATGGTTAGTTGAAAAATGACTTTAGTCCTACGAGCTTGTTGGGAATTAAGAGAGATAAATATTTCTACAGTGAACTCCGTCATTTCAAGTTCATAAGTTATAAATGTGAATTCTTCATCTTTCTATGTACGTGCGATATAGATATTAGTGACAGAAGTGTTTCTGGTGTTTGATGTAGTTCAATTTGTTTCAGTTTGACTAATGATGGGGTAAAACCCAAAATATTATCTCCCTCAATTCCAAAAAACCTTGTAGAAAAAGTCCAGTCATGCAGCATGACCCCATGAGCGAATTTTTGAAGAAATCTTCGACATTTCAGTCGCTATTGATCGTGGAGATTTTTACAACTAGCAAACGGCATTATTTCTATTTTTGACTATTTTTTCAACTTTGAAATTTTTGAAAACTTGATACATATTATTATAGGAAATTTTACGCTGATTCCGAATATACCACATGTTAGTGAGCTGAAAAAATTATTTCGCACAACAAATCGCAAAAACAGGCTATTTTGAAATTTTTGAAAATTTCAACCCGAAGATGTAATCCGATCATGCTGGCCAACGAACTTGAACTTTTGTTTTGTGTCCTTAACATTTTAAAATTTGTTTGAAGTTTCTAGCACAATTCTGCGGACAGCTATTGTCTGGAATGACACATACATACATACGTACATATATACATACATACATTGAAAAATGCGTTAAACTTCAGAATATGATTCAGAATAGCCTGAAACGGATTTCTGCATAAATTTTTTTCAAAAATTCACTTTCTACAAATTTTGAGGCGAGAGCAATAGCTTAATTTTCTTCAAAAATTCACTAAAAAGTCATTTTTCAACTACCCATATCAATAGTAAATTTGTTCTGTACTAAATCCTTTTAATAATCTCTAAGTTTTTAAAGCGTTTTTTTTATTTAGGTTGAAATTTCAAGGTAAAAAGCCACTCAAGCAGCTAAATAGATTAAGGACCTTATGAGAATGTTCGGCACATAGTATAAACACCTAACTTCTCTGATCAGAAGGGTGAATTCTGTGGATAACTTTTGTCATATTGTACCCTCACAGCATAACTTTGAAATGAATTTAATTTGGCGACTGGTACCCACCAGTAGTTCACCCTAACTTAGCAGGGAGAGAAGCTACTTGGATCAGCAGCATGATCTCCAAAGCGAATTGTTGTCCAATTAAACCTAAGGTGAAGATATTTTCATGGCGGCCTCATTGGGACTGCTAGATAGCAATGGCAAGGTGAAGAGCTGCCCTCATCAGCAGAGGGAGATCTGAGACTAACTGCTTTCCAAATAAAACTTCTCGGCTGAAATCATAATGAAGCACTAGGAGACTGCTGGATAAAGATGGATTTCTCCAATAAGCTGAGTAAGCAATGGGGATCTCAGATCATCTGAAGGGGTCGGGTCAATAATAGACAGGAACCTTTGGAAAGCATCACCTTATCTGAATTGCGTTGGGAGTCATCCTGAGCTATGGAATTTACACATATTTCAAGTTCATACATATGTTTACTATAGTTTGCATATCTCATTGTTGAAAAAATATATATTCATTAAACCTCAATCTCCTTGATTCTGATTCATCAAAGCAGGTTTTTTTTTTTGTGGCAATGTCATGTATTTCTGATCAACATTAAGACGATGGAGGTGATGGAAATGTAGTGGTCCCCCCTCCAAAGGGGAGAGGCAGTTAACCTGCTTCATCCAGAGGACATCCTGCAGGTCAGGAATTAGGCAAGGGGTAGCACTTTCAAGAATCGAGGAGGACTATCCATATCCATTACAACATTGAAAATGATTAATAAGAAGTTCTCCTTCTAAATCTAATGTCACAGTATTCTGGCAGTTCCTTCAGGAAGGCTGTTTTTTACCTTTCGAGTGTTCGTCGGCAAAAAGGGGATCAGTCTGAATCTCCTCATCGGTGTGAACTAGCTCCATCTTGATTTCCCAATCAGGATCGAGACCTAAACAAAGATATACATATAACACTCATTAGCTGGTTCAATAAGTATCAGGTAGTGAAATATGCCAACAAAATTATCAAGAACACGTCAGATTAACTGCCCTTCCTTTTAGGATGTTCCTCTGAAGCTACGTTGTGTAGAAAAAAGCTTCGTCTATCAGAGGCACGCACTATTAAAATGAGGGGTACTATTGGGTTGGGTTTACTATTCTTAAATGGAAGTAGATATCATTCTGAGAATAATTATGACACCATCCATACTTTTCCACAATGAGTGGTTTTATTTTCATTATTGTTCAAAGTTTCGGCAAACTATGACGTCATGCCAGGTAGGGGGTTCCTGCCCAGGCGGGACCGGTGCCATGACGAAGATTTTTACCTCAACTTTGGAAAATCATAGAAAGAAAACTACTTAGAGTAGAATAGTGAGGTTGGTGTCTGTATTCTTAGCATTTCACCTGCTTTCACGTTAAAATGTAAAGCAAACATGTGGATACCTATTCCTCATTGTTCGAAGATAGATTCTAGAAATTGTATTTAAAAAATCTGTCTCTCTACGATCCCCCTTCTGAAGCTTTTCTCTGAAACTACTGGACCAAGTTGTATGAAATTCTGCTTAAAAATCATACACGCACCAGGGTGGAGCCTGTAATCTCAGCATTAATTGTGATAAACCCATAAGGGTTGAAACATTAGCAAAATCAAGATTTTTAAAACTCGCGAAATGAAAGCCCCCCCCCCCCCCCCTCCCACCACTTATTCAAACTAAACTCAGTCCAATGAATGAAATGAGACAATCCGAAGCAATGCACCAACAACTGTCTTTGCTCCCAAAGGGTTGTTTATGTGCTGGAAGGGGAAAAAGTCATCAACTCGAATGTGAATGCAAACTTGAAAAGCGACTTTGGCATCCAGGAGCAGGCTGAACTTCACCAATTCGGCTCAATCTCATTCCATTTTCTAGTAAGTTGACATGTTTAAACACGTGTAGACTGGTGATGTGCGCAGAAGACGTACATATCTAACACAAAACTAACAACTAGCAGCAGTGGGAAGGTAGATTAGCTGGTTCTGTGAGAGCCCCACCCTTAGATGTGTTACACAACATAACTATTACAAATCAGATTTCCTAATACTACGCCTAAAATACTTCGTCGTTTCCACACCCTTGTCAAGATTGTCAGGGAGTGAAGATTATTTGTTTTTTAACCATAATTTCTCCTCTTCATGCACGCAATTCACCTCAGTACGGTTCGGGGTAATTTATTTAGTCTCATGCATATTAAAATTGGTAAGAATAGGGCACTGTATGGTGTAATAAACTCGTAACTAATTGAGTTTTCATGATACCATTAATACTTCAGTTATCATGAAATCGGAAGTGCTAAAGCAAAAGTTCCAGTCATGCAGCATGATCGTATGAGCGAATTTTCATAAATGGTCGTATTACATTTATGTTCAATTCTGTTGAAATTTGAGCACTTTGGGGTCAAATAAAAATTTTACTATACATTTTATAGCAAATTAACTTTTTGTCAGTAATATTCTAATGAACAAACGATTTTGTGGATTTTTACAATTTTTTCAAGTGTTCCTATCGATCTTTAGCTTATTTTAATGAAATTTAAGTACATTTTTCAGTACAATTTTGTGCTTAAATTTTTAAATGTCCTAGTTCATGTTTGATTAATTTTTTTCGAGTAGCATTCTGCTAAAAAATAGAAATTTGTTAATTTTTAGCGGTTTTTTTGCCTTTTTTAGTGATTTTTTAAGTACATTTTTTGAAATTTGACCAATTTAATATGCTCAAAAAGTGTTGTCCAACGAACTCATCCTTTCTTTTGAAATGCTTGATTTTTGAAAGAACGTATATATATATATATATATAAATATATATATATATATATATATATATATATAAAAGCGTTAAAATCCAGGAATCATTTCAGAATGCCTCAAAACAGATTTCGATGAAGAAAATTTTTGAAAATTTTTATTTTAAAATTTTTGGAGCCATTGCAATAGCTTTATTTTCTAAGAAAATTCGCTAAAAGCTTCGTCTATCAGAGGCACGCACTATTAAAATGAGGGGTACCCATTGGATTGAAAATGTTGGGTTTACTATTCTTAAATGGAAGTAGATATCATTCTGAGAATTATGACACCATCCTTACTTTTCCACGATGAGTGGTTTAATTTTCATTATTGCTCAAAGTTTTGGCGAACTATGACGTCATGCTAGGTAGGGGGTTCCTGCCCAGGCAGGACCGATGCCATGACGCAGATTTTTACCTCAACTTTGGAAAATCATAGAAAGGAAACTACTTAGAGTAGAATAGAGCGGTTGGTGTCTGTATTCTTAGAATTCCACCTGCTTTCATGTTAAAATGTAAAACAAACATGTGGATACCTATTCCTCATTATTCGAAGATAGATTTAAAAGAAAAAAAAAATCTGTCCCTCTACAATCCCCCTTCTGAAGCTTTTCTCTGAAACTACTGGACCAAGTTGTATTAAATTCTGCTTAAAAATCATACACGCACCAGGGTGGAGAGCCTGTAATCTCAGCATTAATTGTGATAAACCCATAAGGGTTGAAAAATTAGCAAAATCAAGATTTTGAAAACTCTCGAAATGAAAGCCCCCCCCCCCCCCCCCCTCCCCCCACTTATTCAAACTAAACTCAGTCCAATGAATGAAATGAGACAATCCGAAGCAATGCACCAACAACTGTCTTTGCTCCCAAAGGGTTGTTTATGTGTTGGAAGGGAAAAAAGTCATCAACTCGAATGTGAATGCAAACTTGAAAAGCGACTTTGGCATCCAGGAGCAGGCTGAACTTCACCAATTCGGCTCAATCTCATTCCATTTTCTAGTAAGTTGACAGTGTTTAAACACGTGTAGACTGGTGATCAACTGCGCAGAAGACTGTGTGAGCCCCACCTTAGATATCTAACACAAAACTATCAACTAGCAGCAGTGGGAAGGTAGATTAGCTGGTTCTGTGTGAGCCCCACCCTTAGATGTGTTACACAACATATCTATTACATATCAGATTTCCTAATACTACGCCTAACAATACTTCGTCGTTTCCACACCCTTGTCAAGATTGTCAGGGAGTGAAGATGAACCAGACTCTTGTTTTTTAACCATAATTTCTCCTCTTCGTGCACGCAATTCACCTCAGGACGGTTAGGGGTAATTTATTTAGTCGCATGAATACTTGAATTAGTAAGGAACGGAGCACTGTGTGGTGCAATAAACTCGTAACTATTTGATATTCATCGATAACAATAATACCTCAGTTGTCATGAAATCGGTAGTGCTAGGGCAAAAAGTCTGGTTCCCTTACCGTGTTGAAGATGTTAGGAAAGTAACGTTTGCGATTTCTACATCATAATAACTCTCAACCGACCCCCAGCTCAGAATAAATCATTTTTAATGTGGATGGGATTAGATAAGGTGGATATCACCATAGTTGGCCATTTGCCATATGAATATCTGACCAGTTACCTGAAGTGGGGCTTGTTGGCTGATCCATATTGCCTGATGAGTCAGAAGCGTCTAGCTCTTCCTTGATGGTCGCTCCTGAATCTGCAAATTTATTTTCATTTATTACAAACAAATAGGAGAGCATCAATGAGAACATCAAAACATTTTAATAACAAGGAACTAACTAACAAGATATTATAGGTATTGGTAATTACTCAATTTTAAAAAATTAATAAAGTACTTTCCGATTTTCTTCATTTCATCATAATGAAGAGAAAACACATTTATTACATCATGTCCCATGTGGGTAACTTGTGAGCGTCCTGTTGATGCTAGAAACTGAAATAATCTCTTATCGATGGACTTTCATGGCCAACTTCATTGTGGACAGTTATGTGTACACATGTGGACAGTTAGTAGATGATGTATTGGAATTTGTTAAATTTCATCCCTCGAAATAGGGTAAAGCTGTTGGGATGAAATCTGCCCACATTTAACACAAAAAGTAATTTGCTTCACCTAATACTACGACTCTAGATACTACATCATTTCTATTACATACCTAATCAGGATAAGGGAGTGAAGATAATGAAGATTATTGTTTTTAACCATTATTTATCCACATGAAGCTCATAATTCACAATTTACTAATATTTATAAACCTAGTTATAATTCATTCCTCAAAATGACATAGCAGGAGTAAGACTTTGGTAGAACAGAGAAAATAGAAAGATGACATCGATTCGATTCAGCATCCTAAAAACGCTGCAAATTATTTCACAAAGGTTTATTTTTTTAGGGAATTTTTCGGATTTGGAATCACAATTTGGTGATTTTGGTACATACACTTCAGCACCCCCAAAACACGTGTTCAACGACACTCCTCCCGCTTAAAGGCCACAAATGAAAAATACCTATCCCAGTCGATTCTGCGTCCAAAATTACTTGGGAAAAGACACCCCACTTGCCTATGTAAGAAAAAATATCGAAAAACACTTATTTGACCCGTAGCACCCGTGGGTGTAGGGCGACCGGGCTAGCAACAAGTTTGGACCAACTATACCCCAAATGACGTCTATGTGAGAAAGAATGGGTTTTAAAGTAAATTCAAATGCCTTTTATGGTCCGGATAGCGAAAGGCGGACGGACTTGGTAGATTTTGGATTCTACGTACCTTGAAACATAAGGATAAGGGAAAGTAGATAATAGAGATTATTGTTTTTAACCATTATTTATCCACATGAAGCACACAATTCACAATTTACTAATATTCAGCCACAACTAATACCAAAATTTCAAAGATTTCGAATTTTACAGACCTACTTAGTTATAATACATTCATCGAAATGACAGCAGTTTCAAGGTATGCCTAGAATTTGCTAGAACGGAGAAAATATAAAGATGACATAGATTCGATTAAGCATCCTAAGAAGTACAGGAGGAATACAATAAACACGTATTTTGAGATATGTCGTCCAATATCTTGGTTGCATCGGATCGTAGTGCTCTGAAAGTCGTCTCAACAGGTCGTAAGACGAAGTCGAAGACATCGCCGCCACATCGTGTCGAATCAGAAACAAAAACCATACAGCTACTGGTGTGACGGTACTCGATGGTAGGTGTACAAAAGGAACAACTCTCAAGGTGGCCGTCCACTAGGTCAACAGGGCAAAATCTTGAGGTTCGTCCACTATTGGGCGGATTTCATTTTTCGATCCTTCGTTTCGCCAGTCCCGCCTCATTTCGCTGAAAAAACTGGGGATCTGATTGGGCGAATATGTTTAGACTGCATGAACCTCAATCACAGGCTATTGAAATATTTTCTAGCCTCAACCATAGGGAGCTGTTTGTGGTAAGGAAAAAAAAGGGAGTGGGTGGAGGGGGTGGTGGATACACAGGTAAGACCACAATAAAGTTAGTTCAGCAATCACTCATAACTTTGTCAAAAAACGTCAAAATGCCTGCAAATTTTGAGAATATACTCAGACGAGTTTTCTGCAGTAAAAGTTATGAAGGATTGATGGATTGATGGAAGGGGGGGGGGGGGGTAACAAGGTAAGCAGTACTTTAAATACTTAACTCTGCCAGAAAAAAATCCTACGCCATCCACATATTTAGGGTACACTCAGCTGAGTTCAATCACAAGATTGGAGGGGGAAGAGGGGGGGTTGTGTACAGCAGTTAATGAAATTGTTCAAAAACGGGGGCGATACTATACACAATCATGAAGCAATCGCTAGCAGTCTGCTAATGCATTTACACACAATAAAGTATGTGATCAAGTTCATTTTCGTTTTGTATTACCCTCCTCTCCCTCGTAACAATTCCTGCATATTAAGGGATGTGGCATAGGAGACAAGGAGATTGGAGATTGAAGTATCACGGAGCAAAAAAAAAAAAAAATTATAACTAGGTTTGATGAATGTCTAGCTACGTATCATGAATATATCAGAGTTTTCTACTGTTCCTGAGGAATTGGGGTCATAAAAGTGGAAAATCGATATGTTTCACTATAAAAAAGTGATTGCTGGGTACTCATTGTGGTGTTGAGACATTATTTCCCATCAAAATGTGTGTTTAATCCGGGAAGAAAATAAATACACAAATTTACGGAATCCTGGTTCACTTTAATGACGGTAAGGCGGGATCACAAACATATTGGTCATTACTGAACAATGTGTTTGATGTATACCTTCCTACGTATCCTGAAGATATCAGAGTTTTCTGCAGTTCCTGAGGGGGTGGTGCGATCATAACAGCGGAAAATCAACATTTTGCACTATACAAAAGTGATTGCTGGGTACTCATTGTAGTGTTGAGACATTATTTCCCATCAAAATGCGTTTGATGTATACCTTCCTGCGTATCCTGAAGATAGCAGTTTTCTGCAGTTCCTGAGGGGGTGGGGTGGTCATAACAGTGGAAAATGCAGTTCTTCAAGGTTGGAGATGAAGAACTCGGATGAGAGATCACTATCCTGAGTTCCCAGCAATCATTTTTTTTAATATAGAAATATGTCGATTTTCTACTTTTATGACCACCCCACCCCTTGAAGAACAGCAGAAAACTCTGGTATCTACAGGATACGCAGGGAGGTATTCAAGAAACATTGAAAAATGATGTCTCAACACTACATTGAGTACCCAGCAATTATTTTTGTATAGGTGATATTCTCAAGACTTCACCACTAACGCATCCTTACATCGAGGCAAGGCGAAGTCAAAGTTATTTCACCTCGTTGTCATGGTGACGAGTAAACTATGCGAAAAATGCTTCATTTGTAGACAAAGCAGGGCCATACTGCATAACATAGTCTTACCTAGTTCCGTCAATATTTTCAATATTTGTAATATGCAAGGTAATAAATTTTATTCAAATTACATCAAGTTATTATCAGGCGATGACCTCAAACGCTACGAACGCAAGATTCATCTGTGCGGTTGAGACCCATATTTGAAATGTGGGTTGGAGGGTTGACATAGAAGTGTTAGATGTTCCAGACATCATCCGCGAAAATGTTGTGGATTACCTATCTAGTTTTTATTGTTTTGTTGGAATTAGTCGGGATGCGGCCCAGGGAAAATAAATGAAATTATTTCATTTATTGTTTTATTTGATAACGTTTCGTCCTCTTACTGAGGACATCTTCAGATCTCTACACGGAAAAAACAAGCATTAAATGTTAAACAGAAAAAATATATATATATATTAAATAAAAACTAATTTAAACAAAATACTTACTGGTGTGTCCAGGATAAAATATTATAAACATCCGAATATAACGGATTTGTAAAATAAAAACAGTGGTTCACCTAAGGAAAACAAACCAAACATAAAAAGTAAAAATATCGATAAAATGTAAAAATATTATTAATCGATAACAATAATAAGGCATAAACATTTATCAAACAAACAACAACAAAAAATTTGGTATAGAAGGGTGAACCTTCTTGCTGGGAAGTACAAATTGAAATTCATTCACAACCATTAGTTAACAAACTGTAAAATAACCATAGCTGCCGGTAGTAAGAGGACGAAACGTTTCGCTGGGCCGCATCCCGACTAATTCCAACAAAACAATAAGTACTTACGGCCGACCAAACTACCAATATCTAGTTTTTAGAACTGCCCTTTGAATCAATTAAGAAACTAAAAATCTTTAGAGTACTGTGAAAGTGGTAATGTGGACGTGCTATAAGAGCTCTGCTGGATGGGAATATTAGGCAAGTATCGCTTGTGGAAAGGCAAGTACCTAGAGGGAAGGTACACCTACGTCCTTTCCGTAGATACCAATATTATTACTTGTTTATGTAATTCATAGAAAAAACAAAAGTAGGTACCTATTTAACTTTTTTGTCCCTAAAATTTGCGTAACTGCAAAACTCGCGTAATAACTGCACTGCCAATGCCGTCTTTATGAAATCTTACCTTCAGAAGAATGCATTTCAAGGTTTTTTTTCCTTACAGCTGGTTTTTAATTCATGTTGCATATTTCCTGATTCAGTATTTGACAAACTTGCTAATCAGCAGTTGTATTCGTCGGGAAAGTAACTACTTGCTTACTTTGTTTGGGCACTTATAACCAACAGCGAATCTGGTAGGACGTACGTACCTACCTACCTACCTAAGTAGTTTCGTTTCTTGGTGCAGTAACAACTTGCCTTGTTTACTTTGACAAACAACCAAATCTCTCCTTGTATTCATTCAGTATAACATGTAAAGCATCCTCAGTTAAGCATAGGTAGCTCTACGACCTTATAATAAAATGCTGATGAAGCTACCTGAGCAATGGCCATGTACCTCACTGCAGTACAGACACCTGAGGAATTTTCAATAATTTTTTCTTCACTATTTTTCAGGTCCATTACTCCCAAAGCATAAACGAATGAAGTTCTTTAGTTTTCGAAAAATGATCAACTACAATAGTTGGTAGATTCCAAGTCAAAATAAAAACTCGTTGACCGTTAGATCGATACCGTTGGCTACAACCAACATCCAATAATCGCGCAGGCAGGCACGATTATTGTAACTATTTAGTTGAATTGAAACTTTTTATAGCTACAATATTACTTTTGCAAAACAAAACTGTTGAAAAATGGTTTTATAACCACGAATTAGGTTGACGTGAGACGGAAAACTTCTTGTGAAAAATAGGTGGGTTGAGTTGCGATTCGCAGTCATCGCCGACTTTGGCTGAAACGCCAAACTACTCCAGGCGTGACGTCACGAGAATATGGGCTTATACCCCCCCGATTTTCCACTCTCATGATCCCCCACTCAGGAACTGCAGAAAATTCTGATATCGTCAGGATACGTAGGAAGGTATTCAACAAACAGTTTTATGGGAAATTATGTCTCAATACTACAATGAGTACCCAGCAATCACTTTTTTATAGTGAAAAATACCGATTTTCCACTTTTATAACCCCCATCCCCTCAGGAATAGTAGAAAACTCTGATATCTCCATGATACATACCTAGGTATTCATCAAACCTAGTTATAGTTGGATGTATTTTGCTTCGTCATAACTCAATCCAGGTTTTTTAAGTCAATTCTTAGGCCTTTTATGGCCCGGACGGCGGACACCGGACGGCGGACGGCGAACGGCGGACGGACATTTCAAATTTGGATTCTACGCACCTTGAAACGTAAAGTGACAAAGTTTGAGGGGGGGTTATAAAATTTTTTTGCTACACGATCACATAGGCTTATTATTGGAAATAATAAACCAAAAAGCAATCAAAATAGGTACGTTATTTTGATTTTTGACAACCTTGGAGAAATCTAATGGTGAAACAAACAATTATGGAATACCTCTTCCACTGGAATTAACTCCAACAGTCGATGTCTTCCATAAATCATATAAAACCAAAGTATTAAAAATTGGATGCAAACGGTGGGATAAATCCTGGCACTTTTAAATAAAATGTTAACGAACACTAGTATAGGTATCGGGTTGAGATCCCTATCGGAAATTTCGATTTACAGCGATCCCACATACATTTTAAGCTGTTTTTGTTTTATTATTGAGCAGCTTCCGGTGATCAATTCGGAGTGTGTACGTTAGGAGAATATCAATTCTCTAGAGACTATTGCAGAATTATTGTGTGGAAATAAGGGATAATGCCTGTAGTAGACGAAGTGAGAGAGTGAGGAGGACAAATTGACAACCATGAATCAGTGAGAATTGTGTATGCCATTGTAGTCAGTTTGGATTGTACCCAATATGATGCCCAATAGTGGCCAGTGGCGACAGAGGATCCCTGTTTGACAGAGGAAGACTGTTTAATGCCCACCCAGACTAGAGCCCTCCCAGTCATTCACCTGCTGTATTTCTGGGTCTTTGAACTGAAGTGATGACAGCGCGCTCGGTGTGGTCTGGGTGAACGATGAGCAGGGATGCAACAGAACAGTGCGAATAGTCCGTAGTTCGTTTGAAAGAGCGCGCATTCGCGCGTTTTTTCAAACTATTTCTTTGAAATGGTACCGTAATGCAGTACGACCGCGAGAGCTGCCTAAGTAAACAGTCTTCTACTCCGACCTACTATAATTCTACTCAATCTTTCCCGAAGGTAAGTTGAGTTATCAATTATCGTATTTTATAATGTTGAATTGTTTAGAAATTTGAGTATTTTGAGTGCTACGAAATAGTTAACTATTAACTTTATGGCAATAACAGAACTCTAAATGATAATCTGCTATTCCAAAAGAGATTTTGGATTTTTAGTTATCATTGTAGTTTTTATCGATTTTTTTAAACCAATTTTTAATTAAACTCAAGTAAATTTTTCAGCACAGCGTTGTAAATAAACTTTTGAATATTCTATTCTATATCTGATATCCTTTATTAGAGCAATATTATGCTAAACATATAAATGTAACAATTTCTAGCCGTTTTTAGCAAAATTTCATTGAAAATGAAGCTATTTCAATGGCTCAGAAATAATTAAAATCAACATTTTAGAAAATTTTCTCCATTGAAATCCGTTTTCAGGTACTCTAAAAACGAATTCTAGAGTGTAAGAGTTTTTCATATATATATATATATATATATATATATATATATATATATATATATATATATATATATATATATATATATATATTGCTGGGGTAACCCTACCCCAACAACTGTTGGTGTTTTTATCTCTTCGGAGCTCCTTCATATCCTGACCCAAGTCAAAGTCATACGCCCCCATCGTGAAACCCGGGCACCCTCTAGTTTACTGGAGGGTGGCAGAATGACCCAAAGGCGATTAGGGGGGAGGCTCGTGTCAATGGGTCTCCCGACACTTTGGCATGCAGGGTTCTAGGGGAGGCGCTCGGGGGAGCCCCAGGCAGGGGCGTCGGCCATCCTCTCCCTCTTCTTCATCCTCATCTTCCCATCCCTCATCCTCTTCCACGACCCTTGTAAATGCCCACCAGTGTGCCCACTGTGAGAGAGCCTTCAGCTCCAAGCGTGGCCTCAGTGCCCACGTCTGGCAGAAGCATCCTGTACAGGCCAACGCTGCAATAGATATAGAGGGAGAGCGGCCCAGGTATGCTTCTGAGGATTTGCGGCAAATGGAAGCGGAGGAGGCAGAGGCTGTGCGTAATGTGGTACAAAATAATAATGTTTTCTTGCAAGCACGTTTTCCCATGCGCACGCTTTCTGCCATCCAATCTTTTCGCCTGAGACACCACTATGAGCAGCTTGTGCAGGATGCGATCCTGTCAAATAGCCGTGGGGCCTCTCCCACATCTCATCTCCTACAGAACTGGGGCAACAGCCCGCCATTCAGCAATCCTCCACCGGGACCTCCGGTCTTCTTGAAGACTGATGTGTTGAGGCTCGGGGAGCAGGTAGGCCATATTGATGGTTATGAGAGTGCCTAACTGCAGGACCTGGTGAGGCGGGCTGTTGAGAGGCCAGAAGGCTTGGAGGACGAGGTTTCAGCCTATATACAGAGGATATTTCCACGGGTTGAGGAAGCAACCGTGACGGGGCATCATGGAGCGGTTCCTCCTACTTTGGTGCTTCATGGAGGTCGCAGAGCAGCAAAACAAGTAAGGAGGCGGGAATATCAGCGGGTTCAGAAGTTGTGGAGGAAGCATCCGGCGCGTGTGGCTGCGGAGGTACTGGAGGGAGCTGGGGATGAGCAAGTTTTGCCCCCTCTCCAGGAGTTTGTGGACTATTGGGAGCCACTCTTTAGTGCTCCCAGCTACAACCCGGGTGAGCTGGTGGTACCCCCAGCTTCCACCAGGGATTCCTTGCTCGGTTTCATGTGCACGCCGGTGTTTCACGACGAGGCACATAAGTGCTGAGTCAAAAACTCTACCTCTGCTGGACCTGATGGTATTTCTGCCCGACGCTGGAACAAAGCACCAAAAACAGTTAAGCTGCTCATCCTCAACCTGCTGCTTCTATCGATAAGACCCCCGAAAGCGTTGGCTCGCGCCCGGACAATTTTCATCCCAAAAAAAGGATTAAGTGGGCCTGGAGGCTACCGCCCGATTCCTATATCGTCTGTGGTCTTCCGCCATTTCCAAGAGATTCTGGCATCTCACCTCCAAGCTGCTGGTGTAATAGGTGACGTCCAGAGAGCATTTCGGCCAGCAGAAACCTTACAGTTCTCCAAATTGTTATTTTGCTGGCCCGTATTAAGAAACAGCTACTCCATCTTGCCGCTCTGGACGTCGCTAAGGCCGTTAGCCATTTGCCCTGACCGATTGTCTTCGTGGCGTCGGGGCACCTACTCGTTTAATTGAGTTTGTTGCTTGCCTGTACCACAAAGGCGTGAAGGTCCTCGAGGCACGAGGTGAGATGTCAGGGGATGTTGTCATTGGGCGCGGAGTACGCCAGGGGGATCCTCTGTCGCCACTGGCCACTATTGGGCATCATATTGGGTACAATCCAAACTGACTACAATGGCATACACAATTCTCACTGATTCATGGTTGTCAATTTGTCCTCCTCACTCTCTCACTTCGTCTACTACAGGCATTATCCCTTATTTCCACACAATAATTCTGCAATAGTCTCTAGAGAATTGATATTCTCCTAACGTACACACTCCGAATTGATCACCGGAAGCTGCTCAATAATAAAACAAAAACAGCTTAAAATGTATGTGGGATCGCTGTAAATCGAAATTTCCGATAGGGATCTCAACCCGATACCTATACTAGTGTTCGTTAACATTTTATTTAAAAGTGCCAGGATTTATCCCACCGTTTGCATCCAATTTTTAATACTTTGGTTTTATATGATTTATGGAAGACATCGACTGTTGGAGTTAATTCCAGTGGAAGAGGTATTCCATAATTGTTTGTTTCACCATTAGATTTCTCCAAGGTTGTAAAAAATCAAAATAACGTACCTATTTTGATTGCTTTTTGGTTTATTATTTCCAATAATAAGCCTATGTGATCGTGTAGCAAAAAATTTTTATAACCCCCCCTCAAACTTTGTCACTTTACGTTTCAAGGGGCGTAGAATCCAAATTTGAAATGTCCGTCCGCCGTTCGCCGTCCGCCGTCCGGTGTCCGGGCCATAAAAGGCCTAAGAATTGACTTAACCTTCAGTCCGGAGGGACGATTTGAGCTCTCGGGAGGAGGGAGGGGTCAAATCGACCCCTGCCTCTCAAGAGGAGGGAGCGGTCATCCAGACCGCCGATAGTTCCACACTTGTAATTCAATTTATGAAGGTAGAAAACGTAGAAATACAACCATTAGCACTGCTATATCGAAAAAGTTTTATATTTAGAGTAAAATGATGGAGCTAGTGCATAACATCATAAGAAAATATAATTTTTTTCCCTCGTGGGAAAGATTCATTTAGGTCCTCACCTCACGGGTAACATTGATAAGGCACAACCATATAAGTAAGTACCCACATAGATGTGAATTATTGAACAAGTTATATAAATTTAAACATTTGCTGGACTAAAATGGCGAAAAAATATTAAATCTCGTGAGAAAATATCTAAGAATCTAAGCTGGGAGGAAATTTTCGAAAAACATCAGTTGACTGCAGCATCAGAGAGAATGGCAACGCAACTATAAATGTTAGACATTTGACAGTAACATTTGTTATGAGGAATATTAAACTTTTTTCATACTTGCCGAGTCATACAAAAAAAAAAAAAAAAAAAAAAAAAAAAAAAAACATAAAAAATGGCGGAACTAAAATAGGGAAAAAATAAAATTCAAGTTACTAGTAAGTTTTCGATATACATCAGTTGACTTAAAGAAAATGTAAACTTAACTATAAATTTCAGACTTCTTGTGACATTTTTCACTTGATAAGGAGTCACAACATAGGTATAATTCTGTGTAACATTGCACACATATCTTTCTAAGGCATTTCAAACATACAAATTTGTTGCACTTTTCACACTTGTGGACAGTTTTTCTCTTCAGTTTAGGATCACATAATCTGCAAGTTTTTCTTTCCGCGTGCTTAGGTCCAGATTGCTCCTCTTGGGCTGCAATGCTTGAAGTTGGCAAGTATTGAGGTATTTCTGAGGCCTCTTTGGTGTGCGGCCTTTTTCTAGAAGCAGGTCTTTTGTTTGCCTCTTTGCATAAGGCTGATGTGTCAACAATTTTCTTCTTCAATTCTTCAGGCAGATGGCCGATAGAAAGACGATTTTGTAAATGAGGTGGTTATGTTATATTTATTTATGTTTATGTTATATTTTTTTTTTTTTTTTTTTTTTTTTGTGCCTTGGCACGTATGAAAAAATTTTAATTTTCCTCATAACAAACGTTACCGTCAAATGTCTAACATTTATAGTTGAGTTGCCATTCTCTTTAAGTCAACTGATGTTTTTCGAAAATTTCCTCCCAGCTTAGATTCTTAGATATTTTTACATCACTTTACATCACTTTCACACAAAACGGAACGAACAATGCTGCCGAAATTGGGGTCATTATGGTTGATATTTTTCTCTGCCATCGCGAAAATCCACGGCTGCAGGAGGGAGCGCTAAAAATGACACTGGTCTGGGGAAGGAGGGAGCGGTCTGAATGACCGCAAAATCGTGAAATATGAATATTGTAGTGGGAAAGGGGGGGATCAAAAGATCAATGACACTCACGCACCGTTACTCGTCACGATCGCCGAGGGTACTGAGGACCTCGAGGGGGTAACCCACCCCGTTCAATCCTTACCTCTCTTCCAAAGTTTGAAGCGCGGTCTAATCGACGTCCCTCCGGACTGAAGGTTAAAAAACCTGTTCTTTCGCACATAGACTCCATTTGGGGTCTAGTTGGTCCTAACGTTTAACCATCCCGATCGCTTTACTCGCATAGATACTATGGGCCAAAAATGGACGAAAAAGTGTCTTTTAGGACGTGTTAGACGCACGCCTGGCAGGGGGTCACGGTGGGTGGTGAGGGGGGTGAGCGGGGGGTGGAGTGAGAGGAGGCGCCGCGGCACCATGAGGTGGGTACAGCGTTCCTTCGAGGCATGAATATATGTTTTTTAATAGGTCATATTTGTGTGTTAATACCAATGCTTTTCCTACGCATATTTAATAACATATCCTCTCGACTTTTCGTACGTACTTAGACAATGATATTATTAAGGCAATAACTATTTGAATAGATAGGAGCTCAAATCGAGAAATATAAACATGCGTATATAATTATAGAAGTATAGGTTGTGGCAACTCGAAATAGGACACGCCGAGGAGCCTGGACGGGCCTTATGATGTACGCAAGCCAACTAAAACTACGATCATACTCAATTGAAAAAATAATAAACCTTTGTGAAATAATTTGCAGCGTTTTTTTTTTTTTTTTTTTTTTTTTTTTCAAGATTTTGATTTCTTGGTTCAAATATTCAAAGTTTGAAAGGTTGATTCACGCTGGACGAGTATCCTGGCATTGGAAGCTCTTCCAGTAGTTAATGAATAAATTCACTAAGGTTATCATTTGTGTATAAGGTACCGGAAGCCGTGGGGCAGCGACGCACTGTGGGGCAGAATCATAAAAACCTGGCCAAAATAAGAAAAATCGAAAGTTGGATATTTCTACTGGTAGCTTGTGTTTTGGCCACCTGACATCCCTGAGAACTCATTTCAGAAGTATCTGACCTCTGGACCCTCCTTCCGGCAGAGTAACAATCGGAAAAACATTGACGTGCTCCGATCATCGATCAACCTGTTAATAGGTAAGCCGGAAGAAATAACTGCTAGTTTAGTATTGTTCCGATGTTTAGTAGTGACGTTTCGGGCCGGATCTATCTGAAAACATGTCAGCGAACGGTAAGAAATTATTATCACAATTTAAAAGTCGTTTTAAAAAAAATTAGATTATTTCATTAGTGAAAGTAGTAGTTTTTCAAAAATGAGATTATTTCATTAGTGAAAATAACTACGTATTGAGGCGTATTGAATGTCGATTCTTTTTTTGTTCGATAGGGTAACTATTCTACTAACTTAATCCACTGAGATCGCCTGCTAATATGCGCTATTCTTGACGTCATCAACTTTTGTAGTTGAAAAACACGATTTCAATTAAAGTAACGGAAATTTTGTTTTTCTGTAGAAACCGCCGGTGTGAGTAACAGCTGTTCAGCAACAACTTCTAATGCGAGGCTTCAACTTTGTGAATGGTTGTGGAATTCTAATAAAATAGAGTTGGACGATAAAATTAAATTCTAGCTGACCGAATTGTTGATTACTGTGGTCTATGTGAATACGATCATCATCAAATTAAGCTCAAGATCAAAACATTCAAATTCGAATATCTGACAAGAATGACCAGAGCCAGCAGAAACAAGGCTTTTTTTCATCAAGAAAAATTCGCAGCTTTTAACCGCGTCCGATCCGTTTCCATCCTCTATGCAGGATATTAAGAATACGACTGCAAAACCATTCTTTTCAGAAACAATAGCTTTGTTTGAAACCCCAATAATATCCTCTTGTATTTTTAGTGATTCAGATGATTCTGATTGATATGCAGGCATGTATCTGTCTGTATATATATATATATATATATATATATATATATATATATATATATTTTGCGTGAACGCGTTTATTTTCTTATCGCCTTTAACACACTTCCTGTAGGTGTAAAAATATGTTAGTTACGATTAGCAATAATTTATTTTGAAACAACAAAATTAGTAGGTCTATACCGACTATATCTATCATTTTTTTCTATACCTATTGTCATGGACTTCAACTCATATAAACCTCATTATCTGAATAAATTTCTCACCTTAGCTTCTCCAAACTACTTACCTCAATATTGTTTATTGCCCAGCACAGTAAATAAGGGTATCTCATTAGTTTTCCCTAAAATTTCAGTAAAAAAGGTCACATTTTTCAAGTTTTTTTTTTTTTTTTTAAAGAGAAAAATACCTTTAAATTCATAAAGGAACTGTTCTGGACTTTTTTCAATATTTTTTTCGTGATCAGCGCCCCCCAAAACATAGAAAAAGATTCCTTCAGAATTTTGGCCAGGTTTTTTCGATTCTGCCCCACTGTGCGACGTATGGAGTTTCGAGTTTGTGGTCCACCTTCATTTGTTTTCGGAACAGGAGCCAATTCGTGCTAGTCCGTAACTTTTTCGATTGTCATCAGATCAGCTGAGGATGTCTTACGGCCACGTACCGTCAGAATCGTAAAAAAAGTACAGCCATGCAGCATGACCCCATGACCGAATTTTTGAAGAAATCTTCGACATTTCAGTCGCTATTGATCGTGTAGAGAAATTTTAGTTTATGATTTTGATAGACAAACATGGAATCAAATTATTAAAAATAATTAGGAGGTACTCATACTTTATTATTATTAAACTAATCTTGTAGATTTAAAGACGCATGGTTCTAGGATTGGTTATACAGGGATATTTCCATAAGAGTAGTTCAATCTGAATTTGGACTATGTTTCATGCAAATATTACCGATTTTTACAACTAGCGAACGGCATTATTTCGATTTTAGACTGATTTTTCAAATTTGAAATTTTTGAAAACTTGATACATATTCTTATAGGAAATTTTACGCTGATTCCCAATATACCACATGTTAGTATGCTGAAAAAATTATTTCGCACACCAAATTCCAAAAAACAGGCTATTTTGAAATTTTTGACTACATTTTTGAAAATTTCAACCCGAAGACGTAATCCGATCATGCTGGCCAACGAACTTGAACTTTCGTTTTGTGTCCTTAACATTTTAAAATTTGTTTGAAGTTTCTAGCACAATTCTACGGACAGTTATCGTCTGGAATGACACATACATACATAAAAAAATGCGTTAAACTTCAGAATATGATTCAGAATAGCCTGAAACGGATTTCTGCATAAAATTGTTTCAAAAATTCACATTCTACAAATTTTGAGGCGAGAGCAATAGCTTAATTTTCTTCAAAAATTTGCTAAAAGTGTTAAACTCTAGGATTCGTTTCAGAATGTCTCAAAACGGGTTTCAATGAAGAAAATTTTGATTTTTAATCTTTTGGAGCCAATGCCATTTTCTACGAAAATTCACTAAAACGTAGAATAGTCACTATTTTATAATGTTGTTAGTTGAAATAGAGTCGTACCTTTATCGAATTGAGACAAGACAGACGCATCGAGTCGTTCCAATACAACTGAGCACGGTTTCAGCTTCCAATCTGAAAAGAATTGGAAAATATTCAATCGTGAGTTGTGTCACATAGTAAATGAGATAAAAGTGAGATGAGATCATTTTTATCATTCATTCAAACAAAAGCCGTATTGACCCTCGAATGCTATTAAACTATAATAGTCAATACCTGGAAGGGAGAAGACACATTGTATGTGAAGAGTGGAAATCATTATGGTTATATTAGCATTACATTACCAGGAAAAAAAGAAATGAGGAACAGATAAGCATGGCGTACCACCATGAGGTTTAATCAAGCAGGATCAAGTGGACATTGGTCACTAAAAGCAACTTCATACCTATCGTGTTTCAACATAACTTGAAAACATCTGAGACAAGACCAATCACTAATCAACTTCAACGTTCAACTCACGGATTGAGAACACGAAATCGTGAGTTTTTAACAGGTTAACTATTTAAGATAAAATATTGAAATCTATGTGCCTTTATTTTTCGAAATGAGGTAAGTGCTAGTATGTACGTATCATTTGTCATTCGCATAGCATATTAGTTCAACTAATAACTACATAAAGCGGTTGTATTACAATGTTATATTATATCAGTGACACAGAAGAAATAGGAAACCAGGAAGGTTGGTAGGTAAGTCCCTTAATGGTGGATCTATTCGAGCCATTGAAGGGAAATCTATCTGAATTTATCTAAAACTAGGTAGTCTTTTACCAAATGTTCGTGGAGATTGAAGCTATTGCACACACACGTGTATATATATATATATATATATATATATATATATATATATATATATATATATATATATATATATATATTGGTCCCTGAAGACCCTAAATGTCCTGACTTTTACTTACTCCCTAAAATCCATAAGCATTATTCTCTTCCTGACCATCCTCCGCCAGGACGTCCAATTGTGGCAAGTTTTGGATGTGTGACAGAAAGAATATCGGCTTATGTTGATTCATACCTTCAGCCCATCGTGCAGAGCCAACCTTCCTTCGTCAAGGATACCGAACACTTTCTTAGTGTACTTCGAGAAATAAGAATTCCTGCTAATGTTATTCTGGCCACCATTGACGTAAACTCGCTCTACACAGAAATCCCACATAATGAGGGATTACATGCTCTAACCGAATTTCTCCAGGAACGTCCAGAACCACAAACACCATCCACAAACTTTGTGGTGAAATTAGCAGAGTATGTCTTGACCATGAATGTATTCAAATTCGGCAACCAAACATACCTACAAAAGAGAGGAACTGCTATGGGGACTCGAATGACGCCGTCTTACGCGAATCTATTCATGGCCAACTTGGAAAATCATTTTCTGTCAAACAGGGAGAAGACGCCACTCATATGGAAGCGTTTCATAGACGATATTTTTCTGATATGGACGCATGGTGAAGAAGAATTACAATTGTTTCTAGGAGAACTCAACTCAACGTGCGATCCCAAGATCTCTGTCAATTAGAGGTCACCGAATATGCAACAACCGGGAAAAGCTAGAAGGGTATATTTCTACAGTGCGAGATAAGCTGATGGAGAGGGGTTACCCAAGAAAGTTTGTAACAGACAGAATAGTTCCAGCAAGTGTTACCTACCAGCAGAGACCAAAAGTACTCACGAACCAGGTTCCATTGGTCACAACATTTTTCTTTGGGGCTCAAAAGCTGAATTCTATCCTCCGTGAGTTACAGCCTATCTTGTCATCTAGCTCACTAACCCGTGACATCTTTGCTGAAAAACCTCGAGTGACCTTCCGACAAGGAAAAAATATTGGGGAGATCTTGTCTCATCGCCATCCACGATCGCAGCCCTCAGAGCCACAACAACAAGGCTTACATCCATGTCAACGAGCAAGATGTAAGCTGTGCAATTTGGTTATTGAAGGGTCAGACTTCTCCTCTGCCAATACCAATTACACATACGAGTGTCGAGGTGTGGCAGAGTGCCAGTCCAAAATGTGTGTGTACCAGCTTGTTTGCAAAAAGTGCACAGAGTCAACTGCGTTCTATGTTGGTAAAGCAACGACCCTAAATTTAAGAATGAACAATCATAGGGCGTCTGTAAACCAATCTCGGCCACTCCCAGTGAAGGTTCACGCATCATCCCATGACGCAACATTTGACCAGTGTTTTGGCGTGAAAGTCTCAAAGAAGCTACTGATACTGCCAATGACAGAATGCTGCAGCAATCAGAAAGAGCGCGTAGATGGGTGCTCGGAGCTAATCGACCACCTGGCCTCACTTAAATGATTAATTGAAAATATATCAAATAATTATTATTATCTCGGCCATTGGATACGATTGTCCCGAAGAACGCAAGTTAAATCATTTATTTCTCTACCTACTTTTCTGTGATCAAGAATACAATTCGAAATATCAGATTTACTTACTTTTCATCTTTTATTTGTGAAATTTCTATTCTAAATTTATTAATCTATTATATATATATACTCGGCCCTTCGGGCCTCGCAAGAGGCTCCGCCCCTTAACCCCGCCAGGGGGGCTTCGCCCCCCTGGACCCCCCTAATCTATACTCGGCGCTTCGCGCCGCGGATCTTTCTCTTTTCTACTGTGTAGAAAACGAGGATAATTTGCTATGCAATTCGTCTCGATCAACGAGTAAAAAAAAAAAAAAAAAAAATTTCAGGCCTGGCCGGGATTTGAACCCACAATATATATATATATATAACTTTTTTACACCATTCAAAGCTTTGTCGCGAAAAACTACAGGACCAATTTAATGAAATTTCGCTCAAAAATCATACGTCAGCCGGAGATGAGCCAGTAACATTGGAATCACTATCAGTCAGTCCTAAAGGGTGGTATTCAAGGGCTGAAATATTTAATATCAAGATCTCGAAAAGTTTGGAAACCAAAGGGTATTTAGGTTTATTTTTTAATGGTTTCGTTTGATTTTGTGAACGATGAGGCGCCACGAATCGAATGAGACCATCCGGGTTGCTGTACGTGCATCCATTTGTTTCCCATAATGAGGGAAACTTTAGTCCGTTTATCAAGTCTAGGCTTCGGTATATGCTCAAAGGATGCTAATCTTTCGTTTTTTTTGTTTTTACAAGAACTGGGTATCACAGTTGCTATGCTAGTTAACTATTGCGCAGGAGGCTTGGGTTTGATTCCTCATGGCAAAATATATTTACCAGGGACACGAGTCCCTCCATTAGGTGTTTTGGGTTTGTTTTTTTAATTATTCATTTTTTGTTCGTCCCAGATATAAGTTTAGTTAAGCAATAAACCTTTGGAGTTTCACATTTATGATTGGTGGGGGTAATTCGAGGAGGTACCTAACTCCAATAAAACATGATAGATATTTTATTTTTGAATTCTTTGGGTTCAGATATGCAAAAATCGGAGATTTCATTTTGATGAAGGTTTAGAGACTTTGAGTGTAAGGGATGATGGAGGGGTAGAACTACGCGTGTGAAGGCCCACCTGTACTATTTACTCTATTCTTAACGGATTTCAATAATTAGAGAGTTTCTGTACTTCCCGTAATTTTAACCAACCTCTACCCGTGTAAGCAAAAAAGACTGAACTAGTTACCAACTGCGCATGCGCGAATTTACGCGTCAATCGTACGTGTAGAACTACGCGTGTACGTTATCGGAAAAAAGGCCCACGTACACGTAGGCAGGAAAAAACGCTTTTCATAGGAATACATATTATTTTCCTGCATCATTTTTTATTTAACATCCAATCCTACGTGTAGTCGTCATAACCTGACGTAAGGTGACCACAGAAAATACCAAATTTTAGGAATAGGTTAGGTATTTCGATCTCCCTCTGACTGTCGTCTAATAACGTTTCCCTTCCACAATTACCCACCTAGCCGAAAAAAGTAAGAACCTGTGATAAATATAATTGTATTTATTAAATCAAATTCACAAAGTAGGGTGACACACCGAGGAAGCAAAAACCAGGTGTACCCAGGGCCGATCAAAAGTTGTAGCGGTAAAAAAGATTATAACCCTGGTGTGTTTACCATGCTGCATAGCCTTTTCCAGGCACATATAAAAAATCCGAATCAAGTACCCATGATAACAAGGTGATAGCTCGTGAGGGCTGTCAAAAGTTTTTGTACGGTGTTCTCGACCACTGCTGTAAAAAGTTTGAGTGTTTTTGAGGTGCAAGTGAACAAGGTAAGAAAAAATATTCACGTTTCTATGGTTCTACTATATGGTTAAACATCTTATGAAAGAGTTCTGAATGGCTTTATAGGATTTAATCAAGAATTATAGAAGGTATGCAAGTTTTTGATTTTTGATAGATCTTTGTACCTAGGGCCGATTTTTCGTTGTACCCAAGGCCGGCCCTGGGTACATGCAACCCGATGTGGCGGCCCTGGGTACAATATCTGAAACAATATTGTATAAAATAAGATTAGGAGTATAAAATTAACCCAATACGGTCAATTTCGTTATTACTATAAGAAAATCAATCTTTTTTTAGATGCCACGAAGTTCAGTGGACATTAACCCCCCCTCAGAAGCTAAAATAGTTGCTGCTGTGCATGAAGTGTTAGCAGGAACAAGCATAAATAATAGCAGCTAAGGCCCATAATATCGCGCATTCTACTCTACAGTGACAAATCAAAAAATTCAAAACTTAGTGGTGATGGAGAAGTTAACTATGATCATAATCGTGACCACAAAAACGTTTTTTTGGCATATGAAGAACATCTTCCGGTTTTTTAAGGTTCTACCAGATCCAGTTTTTCAAAGAAGGGGGCAAATGAAGTTTTTGTGTCGACTTCCTGACCACTCTCAGAGTGCCATTAAGTTCGTATGTTTGTATTTTGATTTTCGTTATCTAATCTAGGCGTATTCCCCCGTTTTTTGGCTCCATTCCAAGAGAAGTCCACAATTTATCGCCATATTCAGTTTGATTACAAAGGTTCATTATTGAAAATAATACCTAAGCCATAGAATTTATGAAGCTATAACTGAAGAGCGATTCCACGATATAGTCTCTCGGGTTATCCTAACTAGGTACCGAGCTTTTTAGCTCTCTAAACTTTCTTTGTAGTCCTATTCTTATCGTTCCCAAGTCAAGCTGTGATTTTATGTGATTGTGAACGATTTACATAGGACATTAATTTGAGAATTCTCTATAATCTCAACTTCATAATGTCTTTGTATGATTTAGCATATTCTAGTAGTCTCTAAGTCTAAGTTGTGATTAATAAGATCTTGGATTTCAATCGTGATTGGATGTGATTTTGACCAATCAATAGCCCTAAGTTTTCAATTTTATGGTTTTCTATAAACTATAATCAAAATGTATTCGTCCTAAAGTCAGGCTGAGTTTTAATACCTATGTGATTTTGATGTAGGACTTGCAAAATTATTTTAAGAAATCGTAAAATTTAAGGAAGATCTTGTATAGTATAATCAATGTGATATTAAATTTGTCATTTTAAAGGTAAAAATAAAGGTGGCTATTTGAGTTATTGGCACATTTTCTTCTAATTTTAATGACCAACTGTGGTGGCCCTGGGTTCAACACCCTCTATCCCTGAGTACAACGGGGGTGTTGTACCCAGGGCCACTTTCCCATTTTTTTTAAAACATGCTGCTGTACAAAAAATTGCATCTTAATGAATAATTAAGCCAATGAGAATTGTTACTAAGGAGTCTCTTCAACGATAACATTGTAAAAGTAGTATAAAATAAGGGTACTTTGATACTCAAATTATGATTTGAAAGAAAAAGTGGCCCTGGGTACAACAGGTTACCCTACCTACTACGTCCGATAGCGAGATATCCTGTTCACCTACTTGGGAGTAAATGCAGTCGTTGAAACTTTTTCCGATTTTAAAGTAGATAGGTACCTATTCTTCTTAAGCATTGGCAATTACATTTCGTACTACAAAGTTGTATCTACCAACATTAAGATTTAGACAACGAGCAGGTTTGTGTTTTAACCCGGGAACACTACACTTATTTTTCATCCTCTCGTCACTAAACATGAGTCATTGTGACTCCCATGAAAGTATTTCAAATAAATTACTTCCATGTATGGTAGAACATAATTTATTTTAGCTTCTTTACGTACAAATATCATTTGTAAAACGTTTTAAATCAAGAATATTTCTATACATAAAAGCAAAAACAGCCAATACGTAATATGGATTGTTGGTAGGTACCGTATTCACAATTCCTCTCATTAGAAAGGTATACGGTACCTAAAATATCAAAAGCTATGAAAATAACAGTCTTTTCTTGAGTAAATGTATTATATATAACAGGTATGTACCTAATATAATTACATTTATTAGGTAGAAACAATAATCGCAATAAGTAGGTAAGTACACGAATTTTAGTCTTTTTGTTGAGTATAGGTAGAAATGCTTGCATTATTTTATTGAAAAGTTCCAGTCATGCAGCATGATCGTATGAGCGAATTTTCGTAAATCATCGTATTATATAATAGTAGATTGTTTTGAAATTTGAGCTTTTTGAGAGCAAGTAAATCGTTAACTATTGATTTTATTGCAAAAACGTATTCTAAACAATAATCTCCAGTTCAAATAGAGGTTTTAAACTTTTAGCTTTTTGCAGTTTTCATCGATTTTTTAGCAAATTTTTATGAATTTTAAAGTACATTTTACAGCATAATTTTTTACATAAAGTGTTGAATGTTCTATTTCATAGTTAATAGACTTTATTTGAGCAATATTCTACCAGCAAAATATGAATTATACGATTTTTAGCCGTTTTTATCTATTTTTAGTGATTTTTTTTAGTACATTTTTTGAAATTTGACCAATTTAATGTGCTCAAAAAGTGTTGTCCAACGAACTCATCCTTTCTTTTGGAAATGCTTGATTTTTTGGCGAAAGAACGAAGTTTTTATCTCAATTCTATCGAGAGTTATCGTCTGGAATGACACATACATATATACATAAATATATATATATATAAACATAAATATATAATATAATATATATATATATATTATATATATATATATATATATATATATATATATATAATATCTATATATATATATATATATATATACATATAAAATAAAAAAGCGTTAAAATCCAGGAATCATTTTCAGAATGCCTCAAAACAGATTTCGATGAAGAAAATTTTTGAACATTTTTATTTTTAAAATTTTTGGAGCCATTGCAAAAGATTTATTTTCTAAGAAAATTCGCTAAAAGCAAAAACTTTATTTACTCATTTGGGTAGACGCGAGTAGAAGCGACTTCAGCAGGTTGAAGCAGGCAAGTGGATGTGCTATGGCATATATTTCTCAGCACATTTCATCCCCGATAAAGTGAGAGGCGGGTGCGCAATGGACGAACCCCCTACACCTCCCTCTTCTGTAGAGTTGGCGTTTGCGAATGTTTTTATCAAAGCTAGGTTGTTTTAAAATATGAAGTGCTCATCAAGAAACATTGAAAATAATAACTAGTGATGTGAATTAGAGGTTCTCATTCTAAATAAATCTAATACTAACCGTGGTGTTACCTTTCGACTTATTAACAGCTGAGGGAGGATCAGCCTCGGTCCCCTCGTTGTCGGTGTCAATTGGCTCAATCTTGATCCCCATTTCTGGATCGAGATGTAAACAAAGAGATATTAAACACACATCAGCTGGGTTCGCTAAATATTATCTTGGAGAAAAATGCCAACAAAATTACGAAGGAACTGTAAAATTTGATTTCACACAATGGATTAATTGCATGCTTTTCAGGATGTCCCTTTGAAACTAGGTCACATAGGAAAAAGCTTCTTCTACCTGAGAGACGCCCTATTAGAGCTGAACTGAATTGACTAACAAAACCATTTCAGACCATTCTAAAAACTAAATCTATGGAAAAACCCCAAAAAATCAAGCGAGGGATCATACATTCATGAAATTTTGCGTAGAATCCAAAATCTTTATCTGCAATAAAGGGGCAACTCTGGAGATAACCAGTACATATATATTATATGTGTGTGTGTTTGTGTGTGTGAGAGAGAGAGAGAGAGCACGCGCATCATTCCAGTCTAAAGGAGAAAACGCCGAATAATTGCAACTAAATACATTTCTGGTGGTTCGTGCGAAGCATTAATTTGGGCTCTCCAATAAAGTTTCCACTCTTTATTAAGTACCATTTCAATCAGGGGGTGAATTCAAGATCGTTTTGTGGCCTTATACTTTTTATTATAATGACTAATAATGGTGTAACTTATCACTGAGGATAAACTTCAAATGATATCCAAGAAATCGAAAAAAAGTCTAGTGCGACCTTTCCCCTGCACTGTAAACCAGGGTTGTTTGATTTAAATCAGGACTGATATCACACGATTTACATTCAAAGAAAGAATTCAATGTTGGAATTTCACAATTTTCAGATTCAACGCGCTTGAGCCCACCAAGTACCATTTTTTAGCATGAAAGACTGCTTAGTTTGGCCAATAAGTGGGTAGGCAGATCACGCGTGTGAGGCAGTAGGCCAACCCAGGCAGGCGGGGGCCTTCCCACTCGTCAGCCACGATAATGTGAAAGGCGGGTGCGCTATGGACCACTTACACCTAAACTACTGTAGATTTGGCTTTTGCAATTAATGTTTTGTCAAAGCTGGGTTTCTTTACATGATGAAAGGCTAACCAAGAAACCTTTGAAAATAATAACTACTGATGTGAATCAGAGGTTTCTCATTCTAAATCTAGAAGTACGACATTCTGGCTGTTCTTTCAGGCAGGCTGTTACCTTTCGACTTTTTAACAGCTAAAGAAGGATCAGCCTTGGTCTCCTCCTCTGTGTCAACCGGCTCCATCTTGATCTCCCAATCTGGATCGAGATCTAAACAAAAGATATATAACGTTCATCAGCCGGGGATAAATATTTCGTAGTGAAAAATGCCAACAAAATTACCAAGTAAAGTAAAATCCCGTTCAACATTGGATTAACTGCCCTCCCCTTTCAGGATGTCACTTTTGAAACTAGGTCACATAGGGAAAAGCTTATTCTACCAGAGAGACGCCCTATTAGAGCTGAACTGAATTGAATAACGAAACCATTTCATTCAGACCATTCTAAAATCCAAATCTATGGAAAAACCCAAAGATGCCCCTAGGGCAGGGTCGCCAGGTGTCCGGTTTTTGGCCCGGACAGTCCGGGTTGTCATCAAGGCATCAGGGCGAAAATTGCTCTGGAAGCTAAATGTCCGTTTTTTATGAAAGAGTGGGAAATAACCGGCTTTATGTTTTTTTAACCACGCACCTTCTCTAGAGAAAACTTTTGTATGGACTGTATTAGTCATGCTGAAAATGATTGCTAGCATGATATCACTTCTCTCACCTCCCTTGCCACAACTGAGCAATTTGAATTTTTAAAATTCCCCGCTAAAGTGTATCAATCAAATTGAAACAAAATAAACAATGTTGACCAAAACTGTTCAAAAGCTCATTACTTGAGACAGATTTTGTGAGATTTTACGATCATCAGAGTTTGATGGGCGAGTAAAACTTTAAGTTTCATGGGTTTTCAGAAATATTTATTTGTCAAAATAATTCATGTTTTAGCTGGCAGTACGGTATATGGATGGTATTTTTCGAGAACCAGAAGACACAATGAACGTTACCTACATATTCATTTTATATTTTTAAATTAAAATAAATTGCATTCTTAGAAATTTGATACCATCTGCACTCTCCTACGTTCAGTAGTTTTCCTTCTATAATTTTTTCAAAGTTTGCCCTGGTGACGTCCACACTTGTTGGCAGGGTGGTCCCGCCCAGGCATAGGGGTGCTTCGATGTCGCTAGTGTGTGAAAATTTGAATAATCATAGCTCTTCCATGTTTTGTTCGATCCCAATTTTAAGTCTAGTTGTGCAACGAAGCTCAGAAATTTTGTATGTTGAACCCTCACAGCTCAACTTTGAAAAGATTATAATTTGATGACAGATGGGTGAACTTAGCAGGGTGAGAAGCTACTTGGATCAGCAGTGAGGTCTCTAAAGCGAATCGTAGTACAATTAAACCTACGATGAAGATATTTCCTTGGCGGCCTCATTGGGACTGCTAGATAGCAACGGCAAAGTGATGAGCTGGCTGCCCTCATCAGCAAAGGGAGATCTGAGACTAACTGCTGTCCAGGGGCGGCCGGTAAGGGGGGGCATCGGACATTGCCCCTGTACTTTTGGGAAAAAAGTAACTAACTGGAATGAAGACTTGACAAACAACTCATCGTTTCAAATTAGAACAAAAAGCGCAGCGTGTAGCTCCATGCTGTGGCTCCAAGGTGGATGCTAGAAGGACTAGGTTTACACTCCATCCAAGGAGGTTTCAAGATCCATCTACCAGCAAAAAGTACGTAGATTGCGATAATATCACTCTATCGAGAGAGAAAATTTCGTCGATTCAGTTTAGAGACTGTGAAGGGGAAAGTACAGGGAAATAAAGGGCCAAAGAACGGGGAAAAAGAGGACATAACGGGATATTTCTGATGATATTTGGGGCTTCGCCCCAGACAGTGTTTCTCCTCTTTTCTAAAGACCGTAGAATGCAATTTACGTCATGAGTGGCTTCCCACTAGAGGAGTTTCGGTTTATTCCATTAGCCAAACTGATTTCTTCCTGTCACTCCATGCTAAGAGTTCCCTGTTGAGAATGTTCAATAGTTGGTAGTAGTGTTTTGTTGTCTCTTAGCAGGTAATTTATGATGTTTCTTTTAAGTTCGTTCGGGCATGTGGTTGTTCTCAAGAATTTACTCTAAAGTAAAGTCCTTATTATAGCGTTGTGTTTATAAGTACCTATTTTTTATTCAGTCCTAAGTTGTTGAGTACGTCTTTTTTAATAAAGTCCTTTGTATTGTCGGTCGAGTTGGAGTGCGTTGTTTTATGTGTAGAGATTCATAAACCCTTTTCCGTCGGTAGTTAGACAAAATTTTGGCATCCCTTATGGGGAATGAAGAAGAAGCAACGATCACTTGAATAGAATTCGCACCCAACGTTCATCGACGGATTTACGTAAGAAGTTAAGTCAGGTACCTACTGATTTTGACATTTTTATTTAGTTGATATTTCTTCATCATGTCCAATAACATCAAAAAACGGCGATTGTGTGTAGGGACAGTATTCACCCGGCTCTAAAATACTTTGTTACCCTTGTTTTATGTTCAACCTATTGACGCTACTGCCATTACAGCAAAGTTCCAGGTCTTCGAAAATAAGTATGAAGAAGCTTACTTACTTCCTGAATGAGTTATTAATGAGGAACTTTGTAGAATATTGATCATTCTGGATATGTTGCATTAAAGATAAAGGTTATACATAAGTGAGTGGTGGTTGTGGGGTTAGACAACATTTCTATAACCTTTTGAAATATCCGATTTTTTAATTGACGTCTGATGTCACATTCTATCATTTCAACATAATTTAATTTGAGTTCCTTAATATTCCTTCAGAATTATTTCTCCTAAGTAGTTTCACTAGTGCAATACAATCGAAGCCTTGATATTTTTTAGTACTTTTAATAATAATACAGTCCATTCTAAAATTGTTAGATACTTAGTAAGTAGGGTACCTATAAGATAGTATATTATCTAATTCATTTATCTAATTAATTTTATAACTTAACTTATCAATGATATTTAATGATAATGATTGATTATTATTTAGTAGCCATATTCTTTCATAACAGTTGCCCAGGGCATGACATGACCCAAGTGGGATTTATGTATCATGTGTTTAGGTCAAAGTTAATTCAGAACTGAAAACAAAAACAAATGGAAGAAAAACCGCAATGCTCTTCTTGACTGTCAAATAGGTAAATATTTCTGTGCCCACACGCCTTTTGCAGACCACCGGCCGCCACTGCTGCTGTCCCTATTTAAACTACTACTCGGCTGAAATCATAATGAAGCACATGGAGACTGCTCTGCTGGTAAAGATGGATTTCACCAATCAGCTGAGTAAGCTATGGGGACGCCAGATCACCCTGAAGGGGTCGGGTCAATAATAGACAGAAGAAACTTTGAAAAGCATAACTTATCTGAATCGCGTTGGGAGTTGTCCTGAGCAATGGAACAGTTTACACATATTTCATGTTCACACATATGTTAACCATAGTTGGCAAATCCCTCTGCTTACAAAAACAGTCATTC
The DNA here is from genome assembly GCA_030762985.1 of Adelphocoris suturalis. Taxonomy (NCBI): domain Eukaryota; kingdom Metazoa; phylum Arthropoda; class Insecta; order Hemiptera; family Miridae; genus Adelphocoris; species Adelphocoris suturalis. The sequence continues at coordinate 9,311,463 of JAUMHS010000013.1, forward strand.
ATTAAACCCCGGCTCTTTGATTCTGGTTTTTTCTTTCCAATGAATGTTTCATCACAGCAGGTTTTTTTTTTTGTAATCTCATGAATTTTCTGAACTACATTAACCTTTTTGCGCCAGGGTCCGCATATATGCAGAGCTACCTAGGTGAACGTCACTGCCCGGGTCCGCATGTATACAGTATGACCTTAGATCACCTCCCTGCCGGGCTTCGCATATATATACAATTTGCTTTTTGTTTTTGTTATGACGTCACTACATTCATTTTTCCCTACCTTCATCCATGGTTTTTTCAGACTCAGAGCGGTAGTTTTTGAAGACTTTGGACTGTGTTTACATTGAACATTCGACATTAACTGGGCGGAGGAGGGAGGATTTACCATTCTCCCTCAAAGAAGCTCCAGTAACCGCTTGCCCTTTCGTACGAGTTTGTCTTGTATGTATTATTCCATCCGTGTCATTTTCTGTGAAATGTCGCAAAGAAATTGCCCGTGCTTTCACACGGAACGAAAGAAATAATTTGAACTTGTGGATTATCTATCCCTGTGTTTGAAGTTTGAATTATTTTGATTTTTCACACCTCATTTTTTAAACAAAAACTGTTTTAGAAAAAAACGGTTTAATATAGAAAAAATACTGGACATTTTTACGTGATTGAATACTATATGATGTAATAAACATTATCTCAAAATTTGGTGAAACTAGAACGAATTTTGAACCTGTAATGCTTTTTAGAAGATAGGCGGAACAGAAGAGTGCGAAAACGCAAAATAAGTCAGGACACGAGAGCTGTCTTGGTCCAAGCAGGCCCTTTAAAAGCCGCGTGGGGGCATTAAGTCTATCGTTTAAATGATAATAATGAATATAATTATGGTTAATAATGTCTATCGTTTAAATTATAATAATGAAGGGAGTTATAATGAACAAACCGTATTTACCAACGAAATATTTTCCAAGCTGTCCACAACTCAATGGGGAACTTTAATGTTTTCGGAATTTCACACTTTTGACCTCAGATACGGATTCCAGCGCACTTGAAAACCCCATGTACCATTTTTAAGCTCAAAAATCATATCAAATTTTTATACAATTTCAATTTTTATGTAATTATATATAAAGTTTTCTTTGGTTTAAGAGCAACTACAAACGAAATTGAACTAACCAAGCTTTGAAGTGTGAAAATTGATCACTACTTACAATTTTATGATACAGTACTACAACCTCCTGAGGAAGGGTTTGAACAGCCTTAATGCTAGTTTCTAACAAATCAATTCTATGCCATGAATACCACCCAGTTACTTGGGTAGGGAGGGGGAACAGCGGTTGAGGGAGGAAGGAAGAATTCGGCTGTTCCTCATTATGTAGTTTATAATCCTAGAGCTCCCCCTCAACAGCCACATCAGGGGGTAGATGTGAGCAGTTGGGTGTAATCGTAATCAAAATTACGATTTCAATCATAGGAATTTAGATTTGCGGTTACAATTGGGATTATAATCAACGAACCTGGAGAAATGATTACTATTACATTCTTAAACACAGTTGTTTCTCTGTAATTTTATTTGTAATCACAAGTTTTTAATATGATGTTGCCGTAACAAAACAATATTCCCCAATAAATAAGCACATTACCGCAGATTTGTCAATGTAATTACAGTCATAATCAAAAATTTTCCATTGATTCCAGCCATAATCTTAGTCTTTTCTGTAAATACTGCCTTAATCTTAGTTTTCCTTAATCGGTGTGAATACAATCGTAATCACACATTAAATGTAATCATAGGAAAAAACTAAGATTACGGCACTAATCAAAGAAAAAACCAAGATTATTGGTGTAATCACAGGAAAAGTTATGATTATGACTGTAACTACGAAGGAAAATCTGTGGTAACGGGCTTATTCATAGGGAACATTGGTTGATACGGCCAAACTCGCAACAAAAAAAAACAAAAAACGTGATTAGTCGCCAAAAAAGTTTGATTACGAATATAACTACAGAAAAAATGTGATTATGAATGTAATCATAATCGTAATCATAAGTGTAATCGTAACCTATGACTATAATCGTATTTATGATTACGATTTGCCCAACTCTAGAGGTGAGGGTGATGGCTTCTCATGATATCATAATCTCTTGTTCATTCTGTCTATTGAGAGCATAGCCATTTCATCATAGTTGTTGATGTTAGGTCTTTGGTATTTGTGACAGAGTTTACATGGGATTGCATATGAAGTAGATCATAATATCAATAGTATTGTAATTTTAATGAAAATATGAATTAAAATGTGGTTGTGTGCTCCCCTCAACCCCCCCTCCCCTGTTGCGCAGGGTTTAACAGTGGAAAAGAGTTCGGTAAGAACGAAAATATTGGTTTTATTAATATTTCACACAGAACAAACTGTTGATTGCGTTAAAGGACAACATTACCCAACATGCTAATCATATAAATAGTGGTGTTGCCACTTGAACAGTAAACAATGACGCTTGGGAGATTCAAAATTACTTTTGTTCAACAGTTTCCAATCTGGCTAGGAAGATGTAAATTTAGAAGAAAAGCAATGGATAAATACCTTATATGGGAAAATTTCGGATAAATCGGCAAAATTCTATCATCGAGAGGTACAAAAGTAGTTTTAGAACTAAAAATATCTTAAAGCATTACTAGGATCCGTTAAGGACAAAATCAATGTTCAGGGTAAAAGTGGGGTTTATAAACTAAAATGTCTTGTGGCTACGAATGTTGCTGTCAAACTAGTAGGAAATTCGGGGAAAGAATACACGAGCATCAGGAGGATTTCAGGGAAAATAAGGGTAAGTCTACATTTGCAAAACATCTTAAGGAATCCAATCATAGTTAGAATTTTGATTTGACAGATAGACAGGTTGTAGATTTTCTTCATTTTTGTCCAAAGGGAGGTATGTTGAATGTACTTGAAAAATGAGAAATTATCAAAAGTGGTAAAAGTTTAAATGAGGATATACCTTGATATACTTCACCACTGATAAGTCCATTTCTATATAGCTTGGAATTATCCCTTCACTCTGTTGTGTTTGCACTTCATTGGTTGTACCTCTGCCCCCTTTCCTTTCTCTTGACCAATGGGACTTTCTAATGTATCTTCTAATTTTGAAATTTTACAAATTTAACACATCAAATCAATTATGCTGAACAACAGTTTGAAAACATCAACTACCCAACCATCTTATTGGCATGTTTCTCAAATTTTTCTCGGGCTAGAGGTTTTGTCAAAAGATCGGCTGTCTGATCTTCAGTTGGTAGATATTTGAGAGTGATGAGGCCTTCTTCGACTTTCTCCTTGATGTAGTGAAACCGGACTTCAATGTGCTTGCTTCGACGGTTCATCACACCATTCTTGGCTAAGTTTATGGCGCTCTGGTTATCTATGTAGAGCTCTGCTGGAATAGTTCGCTGCGTTATCTCTTCCAGAAAATTCTTCAGATAAATGAGCGATTTTGCTGCTTCAGTAGCGGCGATATATTCCGCTTCACAGGAGGCAGTAGCCACGACTGGCTGTCGTCTTGATGCCCAACTGATTGGACCACCATTAAAATAAATAATGAAGCCTGTAGTGCTTCTCGCAGTAGCTTTGTGTCCAGGATTATTATTTGTCGAATCCAAATCCCCAGCATAATCAGAGTCACAGTAGCCTCGCAGACGAAAATCTTCTTCTCCTTTCGAATAAGAAATCCCAAGATGTTTCGTTGCTCTTACATATCTGATTGTTCGTTTTACATTGACCACATCAGATTGCATAGGATTTTCAATGTGTCTCCCACTCAAGGCAACCGCTAGAGCAATGTCGGGTCGTGTCTTGGTTGAAAGATACAGTAGACTGCCAACTGCTTCTCTGAAAGGAAAGGTCACATGATTTTGGCTTGAAAATGGATCATGTTTGTTCCCAACAGCAAAAGGTGTTGTCACTGGTTTAGCATCAGCCATATTGTATTTTTCTGCAATATTTTGTGCATAAGTTTCTTGAGATAACTTCACTCTTCCATCTTCTTCCGAAACAGAGATCCCAAGGTAAATCCCAAGGTTGTCATCAGTAGTAACCTTGAATTCTGATGCAAGTTCCTGCAAGAATTTCTTCATCTTTACAGTGTCTGATCCGGTGAGCAATCCGTCATCAACATGGATTGCCAATAAAATAGATCTGTCAGAATTGACGAATACACATTGTTCTGACTTGAGCTGTGAAAATCCATATTTCTTCAAATAAATTTTGAGGCGCTGATTCCACATAGCTGGGGCTTGCTTTAAGCCATAAAGGGCTTTTTTTAAGCTTGCAAATCTTCCCGTATGTGTTGTAGCCTTCTGGTAGGCTCATATATATGTCCTCATGAATATTTCCATATAGAAAAGCACTTTTCACATCGAACTTCATGAATTTAAATTTTTTCATTGCTGCGTAAGCAATAAGAGTTCTCAACGCATCAGTGCATACAACAGGACTGAAGATTTCTTGGTAATCTATACCCTCACGCTGTTGGCATCCACGAACAACAAGTCGTGCTTTATAACGTCCATCATCCTTTACTTTGAACACCCAGCGGCTAGTGAGAATTCTTCCTGTAGTAGCAGCTGATTTGTCAACGAGTTCCCAGGTCGCATTTTCTTCTAAAGCATTCATCTCTTCTCTCATGGCTTCCATCCACTTCTCCTTGTCATCACCTGTAATTGCTTCTTGGTATGTTAGTAGGCTTATGTCATTGGTTGAAAGATCATAATCTTTCAGCCTTATAGGTATGATTTTTCTGCGGCAACCACGTCCCATTTGCTGATCAGGATTTCCTTGCTCATCCCCAGTAGGCTCTGGTGACCCACCAGCATAAATGTTATCATCCTGATGATTCAGATTTTCGTCAGTGGTAACGCAGCTACCACTTAACGTTCCATTCCCATCATCTGATTCAACTTCTGAATCCTGACGACCATCAGTATCATCGCCCTCTGACGAGTTAGAGCTTTCATCTGGAAGTATAATTGTTTTATCAAAGGACAATATTCGATCTGTATTTTTATAATCTTCTTTGGTTGAGCGTGACATCTCATTTGCAAAGGTGACGTCACGTGAAATGATTACCTTCTGTTTGGATTCGTCCCACAATCTGTAGCCATTGGGTGCATACCCCACGAAGATACATCTGGCTGATCGCTTGTCCAATTTCCTTATGTAGGTAAGTTTCTTGGCATAGGCAACTGAGCCAAAAATTTTCAACACAGAAAGATCTGGTCTCTTGCCAAACCATTTTTCAGCAGGTGTACAGTTTTCAAGAGCTCTCGTTGGGCTGCGGTTCAATAAAAAAGTACTTGCAAGTAAAGCTTCTCCCCAAAGTTTTTTATCCACATTACTGTCGAAAAGAAGTGCTCTGGTTTTCTGCATGAGGGAACGGTTTAGTCTCTCTGCACAACCGTTCAGTTGAGGAGTACATGGTATTGTGAGGTCCATTATAATGCCTTTTTCAGCACACCACTTTCTGAATTGGCTTGAGACATACTCACCCCCATTGTCACAGCGAAGCTTGTGGACTTTGACATTCCATTTACTTTCAGCCATTGCGATAAACTCTTTCAGAGCATTGGGAGTATCACTCTTCTTTTGCAACAAATACACACAGGTATAATGAGTAAAATCATCAAGGCATGTCACAAAATAGCGGTATTGATTCCAAGTAGGGGTCTCAACTTCAACAAGATCAGAATGGATGATTTCCAAAGGTCTAGTAGCTCGGGTTCGATCATTTTTGAAGGGTTTGCGAGATTGCTTTGCATCTTGGCAAACTTCACAGACGTCAAGCTTGTTTTTTACCAAGGTGAAACCCATCAGCCATTTTTGATAACTTTTTCATGTTTTCATGACTTAGATGTCCCAATTTTCTGTGCCAATCATGGACTGGATTATGCACTGTCATGTTGGAAGATTCGGTTTTCAAAGGGTTGATCTTTACAAGATATAAGCCTGAATCGTACTTTTTACCAGTTAGCACAATGTCATCATCTTTCATAACAGTGACTGTGTCATTCTCGAATTCGATTTTTCCTCCATTTTGGGTGATCATACTGGCACTTAAAAGATTTCTATCAAGGCCTGGTAAGTACAGCACATCGTTGAGAGTACACTCATCAGCTTCTACTTTCCCTACTGCTTTAGCCTTCATAAATTGACCTTTCTTTGAGGTGTACACAGTAGCGTTGGTACTACTTGATTTCGTCAGAAGATTTTCGTTTCGGGACATGTGAGAGGTTGATCCTGAATCAAGCACCCATACATTGTCTGATGACGAAATTTTTCTTCCGCTGGCACAAAAGCTTTCCTCTTCAGATGACATATAGGTCAAAAAACTAGCACGATCTCTATTTGATCGATTTCTGTTTGATTCAGCAATCTTCTTGAAGCGACAGTCTTTTTTATCATGATTGGTTCGACCACATGACTCACAAGGAGGAAACTTTTTGATTCTACAGTTATTTTCTTTATGGGGACAGTTTCGGGCGTAATGGATACCTTTACAATTGAAACAAATAATTTTATTTTTTGTTTGTGCTTTGAAAGATACACTTTTATTTGATGGCGCCATTGACGCATAATTTTGTGCATCCTTTATTAGCCTTCTTTTTAGATTTTCAACCGTCTTGTCTTCAGTTCCAGTTGATTCCCAAGCCATACTGAAATGAGGTTGGAAACAACTAGGTAAAATCGAAAGAATTCGCGCCATATACATATCATCCCCCACTCTTTTTGGAGTTACAGTTCCATTAATCGTACAAACTATATTCTCAAGTTTGCCTAAATTAGTTGGCATGTCCTCGCTTTCATCATACTGGAACTTATAGAACTCTTCCATCGAATTGTTTGTAACTTGTGCGTCGTCATGATCAAACAACTTCTTGAGGTTGAAGTACATCTCAGCTGAAGTTTTACTGTTCATTATGTGAATCTTATGACGCTTATCTATCGTAAAAACTATGTACTTTTGAGCTTTTGCATCGCGCATTGCCCAATCTCGCTTTTGTTGATCGTTCAGCTTATCATCACACACATCAGTACCTAAGACGACACCATCAAGGTTAGAAGATTTCAACAAAATGAATAAATCAAATTTCCACAATGCAAAATTACTGCTATCGACAAGCGTCTCACATTGACTGAAATCTTTTTCCTTGCTACTCATGATGAATAAACAAGTCGCTGAGTTTTTGATCGTTACTCACCTATCACCAACTTACACTCACTTTCCAACCACTTATCTTCTTCACTTGAACTCTTCTGGGCCAAAATAACCTGTTGCGCAGGGTTTTACAGTGGAAAGAGTTCGGTAGAACGAAAATATTGGTTTTATTAATATTTCACACAGAACAAACTGTTGATGCGTTAAGGACAACATTACAACATGCTAATAATATAAATAGTGGTGTTGCCACTTGAACAGTAAACAATGACGCTTGGGAGATTCAAAATTACTTTTGTTCAACATCCCCCCCCCCCCCCCCCCCGGGGATAAGTTTAATTTGGGTGAGATTGGAGGAGGTGGATATTCCCGTAGAGGGCCATTTCAAGAAGAGTAAAGTTACCTGAAGTGGAGCATGTCGGCACATCCATAGCAGAGAGCCGAAGGTGGGGCTGAAGTGATGTGCATGCAGATGAGTAAGAAGCGTCTACCTCTTCCTTGATTGTCACTCCTTGATCTGCAAAGACATTTTCATTGAATATCAACAAACAGAAGACGGTTAACGTTTGTAATTGACCAATAAAAAGTTAAACCCCCCCCCCCCCCCCCCCCCCCCCAATAACTAGTTTCACATTTCAAGATACGTAGATTCAAAAAATTCTATTAAAATGAAAAAAAAAAAAAAAAAATGAAAAAAAATCTATCTATCCACCATCCCACTTCTGAAGCTTTTCTCTGAAACTACTGGACCGAGTTTTATTAAATTCTGCTTAAATATTATACTCCCGCAGAGAGGTGGTGCCTGTAATCTCAGCATTAATTGTGATCAACCCAAAGGGGTTGAAATATTAGCGAATCACGATTTTGAAAACTCTTGAAATAAAAGTCGTCCCCCCCCCCCCCCCCGTCACCCCTCTCTCACACCTTAAACAGAACTCAGTCCAATGAATAGAATCAGACAATCCGAAGCAATGTGCCACCAACTGTTTTTGCTCCCAAAGAGATTGTGCTGATAGGGAAAAAAGTCATCAACTCGAATGTGAATTGCAAACTCAAAAAGCGACTTTGGCATGCAGGAGCAGGCTGAACTTCCACCGATTCGGCTCAATCTCATTCCATTGTCTAGTAAGTTGTTATTGTTTAAACACGTGTAGGCTGGTGATCTGCGCAGAAGACCTATCAAACAAAATCATCAACTAGCAGCAGTGGGAAGGTAGATTAGCTGGTTCTACGTGAGCCCCACCCTTGTGTCACCCAACATACCTATTACAAATCAGATTTCCTAACACTACGTCTACTTCGTCCTTTCCACACCCTTGTCAAGATTGTCAGGGAGTGAAGATGAACCGGACTATTGTTTTTTAACCATAATTTCTCCTCTTCATGCACGCAATTCACCTCAGTACGGTTCGGGGTAATTTATTTAGTCTCATGCATATTTAAATTGGTAAGAACAGGGCACTGTGCGGTGCAATAAACTCGTGACTATGATTTTACTCGATACTATTAATACTTCAGTTATCCTGAAACCGGTAGTGCGAAAGCAAAAAGTCTTGTCCCCTTAACGTGTTAAGGACTTTAGGAAAGTAATGTTTGCAATTTCTACATGATAATTTTCAACCGACCCCCAGCTCAGAATAAATAATTTTTAATGTGGATAGGATGATAAGGTGGATATCACCATAGTTGGCCATTGCCAGATGAATATCTGACCAGTTACCTGAAGTGGGGCTTGTTGGCTGATCCATATTGCCTGATGAGTCAAAAGCGTCCAGCTCTTCCTTGATGGTCGCTCCTGGATCTGCAAATTTATTTTCATTTATTATGAACAAATAGGAGAGCATCAAGGTGAACAGTAAAACATTTTAATAACAAGGATCTAACCAACAAGATATTATAGGTATTGGTAATTACTGAATTTTAAAAAATTAATAAAGTACTTTCCTATTTTCTTCATTTCATCATAATGAGGAGAAATCACATTTATTACATCATGTCCCATGTGGGTAACTTGTGAGCGTCTTGTTAGTGCTAGAAACTGAAATAATCTCTTATCGATGGACTTTTATTGCGAACTTCATTGTGGACAGTTATGTGTACTAGTGTTAGTATATTGTGTATCGGAATATGTTAAAATTTATCCCTCGAAACAGGGTAAGGCTGTTGGGATGAAATTTGCCCAAATTTAACACTAAAAGTAATTTGCTTCACCTAATACTTACTAAGACTCTAGATACTACATCATTTCTATTACATACCTTATCAGGATAAGGAAATGTAGATAATCAAGATTATGGTTTTTAACCATTACTTATCCACAAGAAGCTCATAATTCACAATTTCCTAATATTCAGCCAAAACTAATATCTAAATTTCAAAGATTTCGAATTTTACAAACCTAGTTATAATACATTCGTCAAAATGCAATAGCAGTAGGTACTAAGATACGCCTAGACTTTGCTAGAGCGGAGAAAAAAGAAAGATGACCGATTTGATTCAGCATCCTAAAACGTACAGGAAGAATACAATAAACACGTATTTTTGAGATATGTCCTCCAATATCTTATCCTGACTATCCTTCTTTTTGACGGGAACACGTGTGTAACAGATAGAGGTCCAGTAAGTATCAGCAGGAGTGCTTAGCTCAAATTTTAAAAACATTGACATTCCTTGTTTTTCCCGTGGACCCTTCATTTCTGAAAGCCACCTATCACGAACAGATATTATATGTTTTGACTGTGAGTAGGCTGTAAGAGTATTTTGTATTTAGAATGTAAATATATGGAAGTTATAAACTTTGACGTAGTTGATTTAATTACCTGCTTCCTTCAATTTTGATTTATTTATCTATTTTTATTATTATTTTTTAACTTTATTGTCAACTCTTTGAGTTATAAAATACGCTTTGCGTTTTGATAATAAATGGTACAGCTTTTTACCAGAAATGGTAAAATGAAACCTGTAAGAAGGGTACTGTCCAGTGACATACCTCCTAATAAACTGTGCGTTATAAAAAAATAACAATTGAATAATTAAAGTTAATATAACACTTTCACAAATTTGACTAGAAATTATAAAAACGTTAATTCTAGGCAGTCAATAAAACCTATACGTTTAAATCTTCTTCTTTGCTGCTGATAGGAAAATCTCTCTTCGAAATTGGGTTGGGATGCATTGTGGTATCGGTTGGCTGTGGTATAAGTTCGGCTGAATATGGTGCTTATTATTATTTTCTACCTACTGTTACGCTCCAGGAAAATAACTCTCACAGTCGAAGAGGTTTGATCACCCTGGCCTCTTAGCTCTGATCGTTAGAGTGTCGCAACTGCGGGAAATTATTAATGGTTTCTCGTAGTTGTGACGACGCGAGTTCGAACTCCTGTCGAGGTATCAAATATTTTTAGCCCGTTACAGTGGCGCAGCCGAAATAGGACCCGAAATCATACGAAACAATAATTAATTAAATCCCTCTCGAGCCAAAAGACTGTAAACATCACATTTCCTGTTGTTATGCCTTTCATTTCCTCATTCACTTGAGTCAAAACACACCGTGACAATGACCTCGCTCGACTGCTGACTTGTTCCAGCGAGCATCTGCTGAGCCAGCGGCCTGCAGTTTCACTTAGTCATTCGTCCGACCCCAAACCAGCCGAGACGGCTGGTATTTGACTCTGGGGAAATGTTACGCTCCAGGAAAATAACTCTCACAGTCGAAGAGGTTTGATCACCCTGGCCTCATAGCTCTGGTCGTTAGAGTGTCGCAACTTCGGGAAATTATTAATAATTTCTCGTAGTTGTGACGACGTGAGTTCGAACTCCTGTCGAGGTAGCTAATATTTTTAGCCCGTTACACTACCATCTGCCCCTACCAATGGCTGAACTGATTGACCATCAACATCATAAACGTTTAAGCTGGCTGTTTATATGTACCGGTTTTAAGATATTTTGAAAAAAAAAAAAAAACTGAAAAAAAAAGGATAAAATGGCGGTTTCGCTCTGAAAGTCGTCTCAACAGGTCGCAAGACGGAGTCGATGACATCGCCGCCACATCGTGTCGAATCAGAAACAAAAACCATACAGCTACTGGTGTGACAGTACTCGATGGTAGGTGTACAGCAGGCACAACTCCCAATCGCCACGGGGAGCACTGGTCAACCTTATCTCTTATCAATAGCGGCTTCTTTTTGTGATGGTACTGTAGCCAACTCTTTTTGGATTTGTTTAGCCATCAGGAAAAGATGATTAGGGACTTCCAGAAGTAGTGGACAGGGTTCAACTGTGCAAGTGGTCAACAAATTAGTAAGCGGATTATTTCTGGGCCCCTGGGGAGGGGGATTGCCTACAGTCAATTATGCACAGTTGATCGCACCTTTGATGTGTATAGTTTGGTCTGGATGCTGGTATCTCATAAATAGATAACATCAAGTAGTCAACCCCTTAGTAGAATTAAGATTAGTTAAACATGTAGGTCAGAATGACGTGTATAGTTCAGTGCTTTGGACTGACTTGCAAGTTGCGCTAAATCTTCTTTTTCCAATGTCCAACAAATAACAAAAAACATCGACAGCCCAAAAACGACCTACCCACCCGCACGAGTGAATAAATGTGCATTAAATCCTCCAAGAAAAAAAAAAGTCCAACTCTCAGGTTAGAACTCAATACCCACCACTCCATAATCCGATATGCTATTACCACAGAGGTCTTGTTATCACTGGATAAACGACGGCCATATAACTTTACGATTTGTAACCGAACGGAGCCAGCGCTCCATGTGAAGATTGAGAGTTGCGCCTGTTGTACACCTACCGTCGAGTTGTGACTGTACTTGCGGAACGGGACTGTTGTCTCTCGTTGTCACGGTTCCAAATGGTGACAGCCCTCTCAATCTTACCAATACAGTTCCATTAACAAGGCCTTGCTATTATCATACCATAGTTGAAAAACCTAATTAGTATCATGTGCACTTTATTGAAAATAAATAGATAAACCTAATGATGACTAGCATTCAGAAGTCGTCACTTTATTGAAAATGACTTTATGAGATGTGAACTCATACTCATTTCATTGGGCTCCCGAGACCTACATTGAATAATATTATATGCTATCAATACGTACCTACACCTAGGCATAGCTTAACCTACCTAGCCATTACCACTGCTCGACCTAGCTATGTACTCAGCTAAGTACAATAATAAAATATTGGTTGCACCAGTAAAATGGAACGGTTCCATTCTTGTCACTGTCACTGTAGGAGTCTGCCTACCAAATATTAAGTTGCTAGCTCCGGAATTGCAGGCAGTAGAGCAAAACAGAGAGACAGACAAACATATAGACAAATTCAGACCGATAGTAACTCTGTCAAAAGGCTCACTCTGTCATTTTGTATCATTTTCATACATCACCCTTGAGCGATCAAGCTGGGATATTTACGCCACAAAGGATTTGTGGCAGGAAAAGTTGTGAAACCCAGAGTCTCTGAAACTCTAATTTACCTACCAGGATTGTGTGGCTGCTGGTGGATGGCTTTTACCACAGAGTAAACTAGGAGTTACCTCGGCTAATTCTATTGTTTTTCTATTGAATTCTTCAAAGATATCAATGTATGTAGGTACCCAAGTATGTACCAACTCATTATGCGGGCAGAAATTATATGATACTTGGGTGGCTACCTCCATTCCATTCATTACCTGAATGGCTCTGGGATTAGTCAAATAACGTTAAAAGTGCACTTTTTCATAGAAAACTACCAACAGTGAGATCATCAGGAAGTTGAATACACAGGTAAGACCACAATGAAGTTAGTTCAGCAATCACTCATAACTTTGTCAAAAAATGTAAAAATGCCTGCAAATTTTGAGGATATACTCAGACGAGGTTTCTGCAGTTTTCTGCAGTAAAAGAATTTGAGGGGTGAGGAGGGTTTGTAGCGCAGTTAGTAAAATTGTTCAAAAACGGGGCGATACTATACACAATCATGAAGCAATCGCTAGCAGTCTGCTAATGCATTTACACAATAAAGTAAGTGATAAAGTTTATTTTCGTTTTGTATTACCCTTCTCTCCCTCGTAACGATTCCTACATATTATATACTTTGTTCATTTGCCTTCCATTCAATTCTGCAGTAGGAAAAGTTTGACCAAGGGGGGAGGGGGATGTGGCATCTTAAAAAATTCTACATTGTCAGAGTATACTCCAACAAGTCGTCCCTAGAGCGTACTAGACGAGGAGGTTGAAGTATCATGGAGCAAAAAAAAAACTATTACTAGGATTGTTGAACACCTGCCTACTTATCAGGAAGATATCAGAGTTTCCTACTGTTCCTGAAGGATTGGGGTCACAAGAGTAAAAAATCGACATTATGGTAACACCCCGTAACACCTTGAGTTGCTGGGTGTACTCAGTGTAGTGTTGAGACATTATTTCCCATCAAACTAAGTTTCTAGAATAAGTATCCTGAAGATATCAAAGCTTTCTGCAGTTCCTGAGGGGGTGGTGTGATCATAAAAGCAGAAAATCAACATTTTTCACCATAAAAAAGTGATTGCTGGGTACTCATTGTAGTGTTGAGACAATATTTCCCATCAAACTACGTTTGGTGAATACCTACCTACGTATCCTGAACATATCAGAGTTTCCTGTAGTTCCTGAGGGGGTGGTGTGGTCATAAAAGTGAAAAATCGACATTTGCACTATAAAAAAGTCATCAGAGATTTCTGCAGTTCTTCAAGGGGTCGGAGATGAAGAACTCGGAGGAGGGATCAAGATGCTGAGTTCCCAGCAATCACTTTTTTTTAATAGGAATATATCAATTTTCCACTTTTATGACCCACCCCTTGAAGAACTGCAGAAAACTCCTATATCTTTGGGATACGCTGGTAAGGATTCAACAAACATAGTTTGATGGGAAATAATGTCTCAACACCACAATGAGTACCCAGCAATCACTTTTTTATAGTGAAAAATGTCGATTTTCCACTTTTATGACCCCTCCCTCCCCATCCCCTCAAGAACTGCAGAAAACTCCATATCTCCATGATATCTCCATGATACTTAGGTGAGTATTCAACAAACCTAGTTATATTTAGTTGTTTTGCGTGTCCAACAAACTGAGTTATGAGCATGGTTATATAAATAATTGTTTACACACAGGTGATCATTCTCAATAATTGATATTTTGAACATGATTGCAACCGCTTGTTAATTTCTGATGATTTCATTGAGCTTGTGTTTCGATGATTTGATTCATAGCAGGTGATCTGAGTATTACGAAAACGGTTTGATTTGTGAAGCGGAGGTTAAATAATTTGAATAGGTAATTTCTATACTTTACACTCTAGGAAGCTGTAATTTCGTTTGTAGCCTCTTTAGGACATTTACTTGACGATGCTCAGGGTCCGGTTAAAGCTAATTTATATGCTTTACACTCTAGGAAGCTGTAATTTCGTATGTAGCCTCTTTAGGACATTTACTTGACGATGTCCAGGGTCCGGATCAGATGAGTGGCTTTTAAAGCTAATTTCTATACTTTACACTCTAGGAAGCTGTAATTTCGTATGTAGCCTCTTAAGGACATTTACTTGATAAATCGCTCTTGATTTATCACGAATTTATTTCGTATTGCTTTGAGATACCTCAATCCCCAATCTCAATAATTTCTCATCTAGTACACTGTAGGGACGACTTGTGGAGTATACTCTGACAATGTAGGATTGTTTTCTACTGAATTATGATGCCCCCCCCCCCCCCCCCCCCCGTCCACTTGGTCTCACTTTCTCAATTGCAGAATGGAATTAAAGGTAAATAAGCAAAGTATTTTATATGCACGAATAGCTACAAGGGAGAGGGGGATAATAAAGAACAAGTACGAAAGAAATGCGTGATAAATCGAGAGCTTTCCAACGAATGGAGAACGACTTTTGTCCTTTAAACGCTAAAGAAGTTTTATTTCTCCAGCAACGGCTTGGTTGTACGTTAAAATCATAAGAAAACGCTTGCATATGAGTCTGCAACACACTGGGACATTTTATGTCTTTAGTTGCGGACTCGTATCATCAGAATTTAACAAGCGGTTGCAATCATGTTCACAATATCAACTATTGAGAATGATCACCTGAGTGTACACAATTATTCAAATAACCATGCTCATAACTCAGCTTGTTGGCCACGCACTTCGCAGTAGTCAACATAATATGGTTGGATAAATCGAGAGCTTTCGAACGAATGGTCAACGAATTTTGTGGGATGAAAAACGACGAAGTACCATTTCCCTAGCAACGACTCGGTTGTAAGCGGAAATCATTAGAATATTTTCGTGATCAATTTACGTGACTTTTTTGACATGGATATGTCTTTGCTCTGGGGGGTCAACCAAAAATTTCCGTCACGCAAAATTTGTGTCACAATTTCAGTGTTTTTCACGTACAACCCAGCCGTTGCTAGGGGAATGGAATTTCCGCAGTTTTCATCGCACAGAAATCGTTCGCCACTCGTTGGAAAG
Organism: Adelphocoris suturalis; assembly: GCA_030762985.1. Lineage (NCBI taxonomy): Eukaryota > Metazoa > Arthropoda > Insecta > Hemiptera > Miridae > Adelphocoris > Adelphocoris suturalis. The sequence continues at coordinate 9,327,146 of JAUMHS010000013.1, forward strand.
CGCTTGATTTATGTGATAAATGTTCACATCTCAAGCTACCAATTTCCCCCTCCTTACGTACCTGGCTGCATTCCTAAACTAAGTTGATTGGACTATAAACAATTTTAATATGCCGGTTACAATATTCTTAACGTAAAGCAATAGCATCATTTACTCCACTCCATAGGAAACATTCTCATCCTCTTGACAACAGTCGACTGTTAACAACAACTCATTGTAGTGGCTTCTCTCCACAGTTATTTTCAACATTTCTATAAGTAAACCGTTGTTTTGTTGGAATTAGTCGGGATGCAGCCATGCGGCCCAGGGATTTGTTTAAAGTTAAAGGATTTGTTTACAACTCTCGAGGACAACCGTTATGAAATCCCCAATGAAAGACATATCCATGTAACATGGTATCTGCTTGTAAAGCAGATAGTGGAACTCGTTTACGAGTTGTTTACATTTACATTTGGGGTATCGATTTCTTGTTTTTTTTTTTGCATTTTTCGGACCAAAATAATATTTTTCCCGCCTCACCAGGCGATTCAGCTAGAAATTCCCTTTGGAATGAGTGCTTTTTGAGCTCGGAACAATGCAAAATAGAGCTAATATCAGGAAATTTCTACTTCTTCTTAATATCACAACATTTTCGCAGAAGAGAGACGCATTTTCCCAAAAGTAGGGTTTTGTCAGATACGGGATCTACTCTTACTACGGCAATATAATATTATGAACTAGATTTATATTTAACTATTCATATTGTTTACCTTGAATCGTGTCCATCGTTTCAACAGGATCGTGAACGGAAGATGATTCCATTGTTAAGTCACTTCAGTGGGACGCAACCACGTGTTGTGTTATCCTGTAGGTTGACCAATTCTACAGTAAGTACGTCAATACAATGTATAGATCTGTACGTAACAAGAGGAATAAATTTAAAGTCTGGGTAAGAATGCGCAATATTTAATTGTTGGTAGTACAAAGAAAGAAAAAGAAAGGTGTACGTCTCTGCTAGGAGCCTACCGTTTGCTTTTGCTATTCAAAATCACGCTAAATTTTAAAGTGACTGCAATTGCCACCACCTAGTTGGTTGGTTGGTTTCTCTCACTTGGGCCGTGGTCTGTCTCGATCGTGTGGCCAACGATCATGTTTACAGTTGGGCTGTATTTGGCCTTTCCTCCCCCTTCATCATTCTTGTTCTTTCAAAGTTCTTTCTTCGTGTGAGTTTATTTTTCGTATTTTCCTTTTCCGTTAGGAAACATCCCACATTCATCCTTTCTATTCTGTCTCTTCCTCCTTTGACATCCCACATCCAATCTTCGTTTGTTTTCCTTGTTTCTTTAATCTGTTTGCCCCCACTATTCTTACTACTTCATATCTTGTTTTTCTGCATTCTGTTAGTACATTTTCTGCATCCTGAGTCCTTCCTCCCTCACATAGATCACAATATGGGTCATTTATTTTTTTCTTTCTAAATTAAAACGTGGCATCTTCAAGGTGGCCGATCAGCAATCTGTTTATACGAGTTGTGGTCTATCTCTCGGATGTCCTGAAACCAAGGATCTAACACTGCACTCATCCAACTGAATGCCTCTGTCTCTCCCATGTATTCCTCTGCCCATGTCTGCTTGCTTCCCTCTTTCATCTGTATGAAGCAGTCTCTGTGGTTAGTTTGAGATGTGTTGGCAATAATGCCATAGTGCTTTCATTCGTCATCACTGAGTATTGGTTAAAGGGGATTTTGGGCAGTCAAATTATTACTTCGTTGATCTCCCAACTTATACGACCCTTTTTTTCCCCAAAATCGCTAGTTTTGGTCAAGAATTGTGAGAATTCGTCGTCAGGGACATGAAAGCGGCAAATGAAATGAGAATGACCCCTATATGAGGGAGGAAGAACTCAGGATGCAGAAAATGTACCTACTAAAAGAATGTAAAAAAACTAGATATGAAGTAGTAAGAATAGTGGGGGCAAACAGATTAAAGAAACAAGGAAAACGAAGATTGGATGTGGGATGTCAAAGAAGGAAGAGACAGAATCGAAAGGTTGAATGTGGGATGTTTCCTAACGGAAAACGAAAATACGAAAAATCAACTCGAAGAAGAAAAGAAAGAACAAAGGTTCGTTCGGCTAAAGATTCTGAACGGTTTGGGACTGACCACGCCCCCTTTGTGGCGTTCGTTTAGGCGTAGGACTCGTCCAGTACCGACAGTCCGCTGTTCGTTTAGGCATCCATTACCGTCCAGGACCAGTTCAACCAGTCCTGAGATTTTCGTCGGGACCGATAGTCCAAGACATGCGCACTAGATATTTTTGCTTATCACATCGTCTTATCATCGTTTCACTTATCATCTAAATATATTGGCGGAGCCTTCGACAATTTGTCGTGGCCAGCAATACAGCTAGGGCTTGAAACTAGAGGAGTTGACTCCCCAATAATCCACTGGTGTAAATCATATCTATTAAATAGAAAGATCACCTGCTCTCTAGGTAATACTTCCAAAAGATATAAAGTTCAAAGAGGCACTCCACAAGGGGGATCACTGTCTCCCCTCCTTTGGTGCCTAGTAGTCGACGATTTACTGAACGCGCTGCTTACTCTCTGCCATCATGCACAAGTTTTTGCGGATGACGGGGTTGTCCTAATCAGGGGCTCAAACCCGACGGATATCACGAGAAATGCCAACACCATACTGAGACTCCTTGAACAATGGTGTGGAAACAAGGGACTATTCATTAATCCCAAACAAATTGAAATCATCACTTTCTCAAGGAAACAACGTCCTCCACAAATAACAGGACTGTCATACCTTAACACTAACCTCTCACCCTCCAGTAAGGTGAAGTACCTCGGTATTATACTGGATTCCAAACTCAATTGGAAACCACATATTGAATGGAAGGTCAAAAAAATCACCAATAGCCTTTTCTGTGCGAGGAGAGTGATTGGAAAAACGCTGCAAATTATTTCACAAAGGTTTATTATTTTTTCAATTGAGTATGATCGTAGTTTTAGTTGGCTTGCGTACGTCATAAGGCCCGTCCAGGCTCCTCGGCGTGTCCTATTTCGAGTTGCCACAACCTATACTTCTATAATTATATACGCATGTTTATATTTCTCGATTTGAGCTCCTATCTATTCAAATAGTTATTGCCTTAATAATATCATTGTCTAAGTATGTACGAAAAGTCGAGAGGATATGTTATTAAATATGCGTAGGAAAAGCATTGGTATTAACACACAAATATGACCTAGGAAAAAACATATATTCATGCCTTGAAGGAACGCTGTACCCACCTCATGGTGCCGCGGCGCCTCCTTTCACTCCACCCCCCGCTCACCCCCCTCACCACCCACCGTTACCCCCTGCCAAGCGTGCCAGGCGTGCGTCTATCACGTCCTAAAAGACACTTTTTCGTCCGTTTTTGGCCCATAGCATCTATGCGAGTAAAGCGATCGGGATGGTTAAACGTTAGGACCAACTAGACCCCAAATGGAGTCTATGTGCGAAAGAACAGGTTTTTTAAGTCAATTCTTAGGCCTTTTATGGCCCGGACGGCGGACACCGGACGGCGAACGGCGGACGGACATTTCAAATTTGGATTCTACGCACCTTGAAACGTAAAGTGACAAAGTTTGAGGGGGGGGTTATAAAAATTTTTTGCTACACGATCACATAGGCTTATTGTAGTGGATTTAAATATGTTTTACTTGGCGTCGGTAGACCAAGTGGGACATTTATATTCTGATTATGCGGGTTAGTCCCCGGGTTATTCCCGTAAGGAATGTGAGCGGATCCGCCAAGGTCAACTTGCTTGGCGGACTGAACTGAGAGGTAGTTCGTGTCGCAGCCGCGTGGAGCACTGGGCTCGCATAGTGGGTGCTGGGTTCGATCAGTTTGGTACTGAGCCGTTTTGTAATATTCCGGCCTAAGATTTATATCTGTAGGGGGAATATGTTGAGCTTGGTTGAGGTACTGAAAAGTATCCTTCGCTTTTTGCACATTTGGAGTGTATTTGACACTCGGATCGGCCGGGTAGGCCTGCGTCGAATATCGTGGGTACTCGGACAGCTTGGTCGAATCGTAATGATCGGCTTCAGAGCGAGTCTGAAAGGTATCCTCGATCTTTTGTATAGGCGAGGCTTGATCGAACGTTTCTTTAACGAATACGTCAGGTGAGAAGGCGATCCCGGCGTGAGGATCGAGCCTTGCGCCGTCGCTGGGTTCAGCGGATTCGCCGGGGAGCCTGTAGGGAGCGCTACGGGGGCTACGCGGCCCGGCTTCGCCGTCGTCTGCCTCCCCTTGCATGAGGAAATAAGACGGCCGACGTTCCACCGAAATAACCGAGTTTTTAGCTCGTTTCGATGCCTCTATGTATAAAAATAGAGGGTTTGGGAGGTGGACTCGCTTGACAGAGCGTCTTTCCAATGCTCGTATGTCAGGGTCCTACCTCGTAGTCTTGAAAAAGACTTCCTTGGACGGTAAATTAGAGCGGATGAGCAGAGTAATTTACCGGCGTGCCCACAGCGGTCGGTTACGAGCTTATTGCTACGAAACCCGGGCGACACGGCTCGGAACGTCCCTCGGGCGTACGATCTAAAGAGAATATCGATAGATGTACCGGGTGGCGTCCTGACAGATGAACTACGTTGGGCAATGAGCAGGATGAATAATCACTGGACTCGTAGATGCCAATGCGAGATCTGTGTGGAGAGAAGGTAGGCCTTGTAGGAAGCAGTAGGAAGCCGTTCTTGAGATGAACTCGGAATGCAGAAGGTTCGTCAGCGTAGAGCGTGTAGAATTCTTCGTACTTCGAGGTGTCGTCGTCGAGAGCGGAGAGTGGAATGAATTTTGGAGGCTCCGAGCGGGGTATTTATAGGGGGGTGGCCGCCTCCGCGGGGTGGCCACTTTATGGTTAGTATGCAAATTAGTTTCTCAATTTCTCAGCTCATCTGGGCTGTCTTCCTGGTTGGTCCGCTTAATTTCGTTAATTCGACTGTGTTAATCTCATTGGCTCGCACATTGTTTTCTCAGTATCTGCGAGTATGATAGCTGAGCTGGTCCTCCGGGGTGCTTACGAGCGTCCGTCGCGGAGCCGACGACCTTGAGTTTAGCCGGGGACCTCGGGTGCTTTCTCTGCGTCAGTTGTTCAGACGGGGTCCCCGGGGAGGCTGCTGGACCAGAGGTGGTTGCTTGCCGCCTCTTGGTTGGTTCGCCTATTGTCTCTCGTGTAATCAGTGTTTCTGATTGGCGAGTAGGCTTGTTTGAATTGTCCTTGCTAGTTTTAGAGGACGTTTGATTTTCTGTTTGAGTTTTCTTGTTCAAGGCGACTTGGTTCGAGATACTTGTCGCATCTCTCTCGCCCAGTAAGTGTCTAGGGAGGTCGCCTTGTGTGGTATTAGTTAATATTTCACTTTTGAGAGAGAAATTCGTATTTTCTCTCTGGTGAAATATTTTGTTTGACGGAGTTATAACTCGACGTCTTGTAAATATTTTTGTGTTGTGTCTACCTCTTTTTGGTAGCCCTGAAAAGGGCTGTTGACAGGAGGGGGTGGTTTTCACCACAGGCGCCCCCCTAAGACGTCGTGTTATTAACGACGACGCCGGCTGGGGTGTTTCGAGCGCCGTCACCCATCTCTCGTCGAATTTGGTAGAGGGGACGTGCCTTCTGGCAGATTTTCGGGGAGTCTCCTCCTTATTTTCTGCCTGATTTTTGTTTAGTGACACAGCTTCGTCTGTTTTTAGAGTGTAAGCTGGTTTAATTTGCTGTTTGGGAACTTTTTTTGTATGTTCGCCAATTTGCACTGTAACCGAAAACTTATCTCTTTTAACCACTTTGAATGGTCCCGTGTAAGGACATTGCAGAGAGGTGAGCTGTGTGGGCACTCTGATATAGACATGTGTACATGTATCCAAATTTTTGGGCATGTTTACGGCATATTTCGTATTATTATGTTTAATATGCGTAGGCCGGAAGAAGAGAGGCTCCGAAAGGTTTGTAGAAGTTACGAAAATGTCTCCTGGGAGTGGTACGTCAATTCCGTAAACTTTTTGGAACGGTGTAGTTTCCGTTGCTGGGTCTACTGCCGTACGCATGGCGAGTAGTACTTTTGGTAGGGCGTCGAGCCAATTTTCGTTTTGTGCTTTGAGAGCCTCTTTCAGAGATCTATTTCTGCGTTCTACCATTCCGTTTGTTGACGGTTTGTATGGTAACGTGTGGGTATGTTTTACTCCGAGACGTTCCATAATGGAATTAAATAGATCTGATTCGAATTGTGTGCCTTGATCACTTGTGATGTATTTAGGTACGCCTTTTGAAGCTACCCAAATATTGATAAAGGCGTTTGTGATCGTGGCTGTTTCGATGTTGTTAAGAGGGACTGCCTCTAGCCAACCCGTTGCTCTATCGACCATCATTAGAATGTAACGTTTCCCTCCTTTAGCTAAAGGTAAAGGTCCGGTAATGTCAACGTGTACATGTGAGAATTTGTTAGCCGTTTCAAATTCGGAGTAAGGGAGCTTCACGGAGCGAGTGATTTTTGCTCGTTGGCAAGTCTCGCACGCTCAGACCCAGTTGGAGACATCTGCACGGAGTCCGTGCCAAAAATATCTTTGTTTAACTTTATACACTGTAGAGTGTATACCTGTGTGTCCCAAATTGTGAATTTGGCTGATTATTTCTTGCCTTATTTCGTTTGGAATATAAGGTCTTGGGTGTCCTAGGTCTAGGTTACACCAAATTTCTCCTTGCGGAAATTCGACTCGTGTGAGTTTCAATTTGTCCTCTGCGTTAGGAGGAGAACGAATTTGTGCATTTGAAATGTGCAGTAGAAGATTGCACTCTATTGCAGCCGTAATTTGCGAAATTTCGGCTATGGGTGGACCCTCGTCAGTTTGGGTTGAAATCGATTTTGTTTGAATTTCAACTGGATCGAAGGGTCTGGAGAGTGCGTCGGCGACGACGTTGTTCTCTCCGGGTATATGACGAATGTCACTCGTCATTTGAGAGATGTATGTTAGCCATCTTAATCTCATTTTAGAAAAATGTGCATTTTTCTTAAGCATCGTGCCTAGCAGAGGCTTGTGATCAGAACAAATATGAAAAGATCTGCCGTCCAAGTCATTGTGCCAGTGAATGCAAGCTTGGTAAACGGCGAACATTTCTTTGTCGAATGATGCTTTGTTCTTCCATTGTTCCGGAATTTCTTTACTGAAAAATCCCAATGGTTGGTAAGATTTCGAGCCATGTTTGTCTGTAATTTCCTGCTCTAGTGCCGCTCCGATGTGTGTGTCGGATGCGTCGCAGACTAATCTCCACTCTGCTGTAGGGTGTGGGTGAGCAATGTTATGCAATGTTGCTTTGATCATTGCTTGTTTTAAGCTGTTGAAAGCTTTTTCTCTCTCTGATGTCCATTCGATAGGTGTTTTGTCATTTTTTTTGTTTGACTGAATGGAGTCATACAGAGGTTGTGCCGTGTGAGCGAATTTACTTGAGCATGCTCGGTAGAAACCACACATACCTAGGAATCTGCGTAGACTTCGTACGTCTATTGGTCTAGGAAATTGTTCTATGGCTTCTATTTTATCTCGTTTAGGAATTATCCCTTCTTTCGAGATAGTGAAACCTAGGAAATCGACGGTAGGTTTTGAAAAAATGCATTTATCAAAACCTACTCGAAGTCCGTGTTCTCCTAGCTTGTCAAAAATTTGTTTGAGGTGGTTCATGTGTTCTTTATAATTTTTCGAAGCCACCAGGATGTCATCTAGGTATACAAATGCGAAATCAAATTTTCGCATGATGCTGTCCATGTATCTTTGCCATGTTTGAGCCGCTCCGGCCAAACCCATGCTCATTTTCTTAAACTCATAAAGACCGAAAGGTGTAATAATTGCAGTTTTATGAGCGTCATCTGGGTGCATCGGAATATGATAATATGCCGATTTTAAATCTATTGTCGAATAGATTCGTGTATCATGTAAATTCGCTTGGAAAGAGCGAATGTGAGGAGGAGGGTAGGCGTCTTTCTTCGTTTTCGCGTTCAGGAAACGGTAGTCGCCGGTGATTCTCCATGACCCGTCTTTTTTTGGCACACAGTGTAACGGGGATGCCCATTCGGAATCTGATGGTGCAATTATGCCTTCTGAAAGCATTTTGTCAAAAGTACTTTTGACCTGAGCCCGTTTTTCGCCCGCCATGGGTCTTGCTCGGAAGTGTACTGGTGTTCCTTCCGTGGTTATACGGTGGTAAACCCCGTTGTTTTTCCACTTTCCGTGAAGTTTGCTCATTTTATCATTGTATTTGTCAATGATAGAGCGAATGTTTTCGTCCTCCGTGATTTGCACGTCCTCTGGTTGAGGGTTATTGTCACGGTGAGGGATAGTAGCTGCTATTTGTTCGTCAGTGAATTTTTTGTTCATGACTGCAGCTATTTTTTGATCGGCATAGCTCTTTATTTTATCTTTGTAAATGTACTTGTGTTTGACCCGTATTCCGATATCCCAAGACTCGAGGAATGGTATACCTAGGATCGCTAGATCAACTTTCGTGATCATAAAATCGGTGGTCATGTCTCCGAGGCCGATGTTAATTGTTGTGTCAGCCCGCCCTAGTGTGTCTATGGGGGCTCCGTTAGCTGCTGTGAGCTTAACGTTGGACTTACGAATTTTTAAGCCCAATTTTTTTGTGACATTGTGGGGCAGAATGTTCACTTCTGCTCCCGTGTCGATGAGAAATTCAGTGCCATTTAGTTTGCACTTGAAAAAAAGCCTTTTATACTCAGTAGACTGCCGGTGTATAGGCTCAGATACACTGGCAGTTATTCGTTTTCCGAACTCTCTACGTCGGAGGTTGGAACGGTACTTTCTTGTACCGATCTCTGAGTATTTTCGTTTGAAACCCAGGTTTTAGGCTGGCTTATAGTCGCTGCCTTTTTGCTAGTTTTGGAAGCAGTGTTTGTCTTCCAAGTGCAGTGTTCTGGGTCTGCACATTTGCGAGTTTCGTTACCGAAACGTGCGTGGTTTCGACAGACATAGGCCGTCGGTTTGTGAGGTCTACTCTCTACTGGTTGGGGTTTGAACTCAGCTTGTTTTGAGAGGGCCTTTTTGAAACCAGTATTCGTGGGTTTCGGAGTAGATTCTACTCCTCGTATGTTTAGAGAGGTATTCTCTGTTTTGTACGCGTGTAGCGTATCAGCTAGGTCGAGCCGGGCGGTCGTGTTAGGCTGAGCTGCGACCATACCTCGTGCCTCGATGGGTAGAGTCTCGATCCACTTTTGAGTGATCAGAGCTTCCGAAAAGTACCCAACAGCTTTAGAGTACATTTCGTGGTACTTGGTGCTGGGTTTTTTGGCGAGAGATGCGGGGTCCTCGAGTGCGAGGAGCCTGTCCTGTAAGGACAACCCATATTCTCGCTGTAGGCGCTGTTTGGCCTCTTCGTAGGGTGCGTGGGGTGCCGTGAGGTAAGCTGAGTCGATAGCTTCCCTCATTTCTTCTGGTACCCACTTGTATATAGCTGAGAAGCATTCGTTCTGCGTTCTCAGGTGTTTTCGCACGCAGTATTGATCGAACTCGGCGAGTGCACGATCGATATTCTTCTTTTGGAAGATTGGTTTTTGATAATCTCCCATCTCCTCTAAAAGTGCTCTAAAGCCACTTTGTGTAGAGGGATGTTGCGTGAGATGTGGGGCGTAGAGGCCCGGCGGGGGTCGCACGCCCGCAGTGGTTCCCTGAAATCCACTAGCTTCATAAGAGGGAACGAAATGCTCCGTGTTAAGCCTGTTCAAAGGCGGGGTCACCATTTGTAGTGGATTTAAATATGTTTTACTTGGCGTAGGTAGGCCAAGTGGGACATTTATATTCTGATTATGCGGGTTAGTCCCCGGGTTATTCCCGTAAGGAATGTGAGCGGATCCGCCAAGGTCAACTTGCTTGGCGGACTGAACTGAGAGGTAGTTCGTGTCGCAGCCGCGTGGAGCACTGGGCTCGCATAGTGGGTGCTGGGTTCGATCAGTTTGGTACTGAGCCGTTTTGTAATATTCCGGCCTAAGATTTATATCTGTAGGGGGAATATGTTGAGCTTGGTTGAGGTACTGAAAAGTATCCTTCGCTTTTTGCACATTTGGAGTGTATTTGACACTCGGATCGGCCGGGTAGGCCTGCGTCGAATATCGTGGGTACTCGGACAGCTTGGTCGAATCGTAATGATCGGCTTCAGAGCGAGTCTGAAAGGTATCCTCGATCTTTTGTATAGGCGAGGCTTGATCGAACGTTTCTTTAACGAATACGTCAGGTGAGAAGGCGATCCCGGCGTGAGGATCGAGCCTTGCGCCGTCGCTGGGTTCAGCGGATTCGCCGGGGAGCCTGTAGGGAGCGCTACGGGGGCTACGCGGCCCGGCTTCGCCGTCGTCTGCCTCCCCTTGCATGAGGAAATAAGACGGCCGACGTTCCAGCGAAATAACCGAGTTTTTAGCTCGTTTCGATGCCTCTATGTATAAAAATAGAGGGTTTGGGAGGTGGACTCGCTTGACAGAGCGTCTTTCCAATGCTCGTATGTCAGGGTCCTACCTCGTAGTCTTGAAAAAGACTTCCTTGGACGGTAAATTAGAGCGGATGAGCAGAGTAATTTACCGGCGTGCCCACAGCGGTCGGTTACGAGCTTATTGCTACGAAACCCGGGCGACACGGCTCGGAACGTCCCTCGGGCGTACGATCTAAAGAGAATATCGATAGATGTACCGGGTGGCGTCCTGACAGATGAACTACGTTGGGCAATGAGCAGGATGAATAATCACTGGACTCGTAGATGCCAATGCGAGATCTGTGTGGAGAGAAGGTAGGCCTTGTAGAAAGCAGTAGGAAGCCGTTCTTGAGATGAACTCGGAATGCAGAAGGTTCGTCAGCGTAGAGCGTGTAGAATTCTTCGTACTTCGAGGTGTCGTCGTCGAGAGCGGAGAGTGGAATGAATTTCGGAGGCTCCGAGCGGGGTATTTATAGGGGGGTGGCCGCCTCCGCGGGGGTGGCCACTTTATGGTTAGTATGCAAATTAGTTTCTCAATTTCTCAGCTCATCTGGGCTGTCTTCCTGGTTGGTCCGCTTAATTTCGTTAATTCGACTGTGTTAATCTCATTGGCTCGCACATTGTTTTCTCAGTATCTGCGAGTATGATAGCTGAGCTGGTCTTTCGGGGTGGTTTCCCCACGTCCGTCGCTGCGACGGGGTCCCCGGGGGTGCTTACGAGCGTCCGTCGCGGAGCCGACGACCTTGAGTTTAGCCGGGGACCTCGGGTGCTTTCTCTGCGTCAGTTGTTCAGACGGGGTCCCCGGGGAGGCTGCTGGACCAGAGGTGGTTGCTTGCCGCCTCTTGGTTGGTTCGCCTATTGTCTCTCGTGTAATCAGTGTTTCTGATTGGCGAGTAGGCTTGTTTGAATTGTCCTTGCTAGTTTTAGAGGACGTTTGATTTTCTGTTTGGGTTTTCTCGTTCAAGGCGACTTGGTTCGAGATACTTGTCGCATCTCTCTCGCCCAGTAAGTGTCTAGGGAGGTCGCCTTGTGTGTTATTAGTTAATATTTCACTTTTGAGAGAGAAATTCGTATTTTCTCTCTGGTGAAATATTTTGTTTGACGGAGTTATAACTCGACGTCTTGTAAATATTTTTGTGTTGTGTCTACCTCTTTTTGGTAGCCCTGAAAAGGGCTGTTGACAAGAGGGGGTGGTTTTCACCACACTTATTATTGGAAATAATAAACCAAAAAGTGGGGACTTACCCCAAAATAGCCCACTGGATTTACCAAGCCATCATTCTACCTAGACTCCTATTTGGAGTGGTGGTGTGGTGGCCGGGCATTAATAAACAGCAAAACCCTAGGCAAAATCGAAAGATTAGCCTGCATGCTTATTAGTGGAGCCTTCCGTACTACTCCAACCAGGAGCATCCAAATTATCCTTGGACTACCACCACTGGATACTCTCGCAATGGTCTTTTCCATGCAAGCCGTGGTTAGGTTGAATATTTTGGGAGAGTGGGTGCATGACACAAGCCAACTCTCTCACTACACACAAGTAGGACACACCTACATCAAACAAGCTACTAATGCTTATGCACCAGAAACCCTCATGCCTTCTGATGAAATGAAGAGGAGATTTTTCTGGAATTTGAAATCCACCTTTGAAATAAAAGACAGAATGAGTGGAACAATCAACAAACCCCTGTTGACACTATAGACACCATACATTGCTACACCGATGGTTCTAAGATAGATAGGGAATCTGAACCTTCCTCTGGCGCTGGTGTATTCATTCCCAGCCTCCAAGTGGCACATTCTTACAGCCTCGATAAACATGCGACTGTATTTCAATCAGAAATATATGCTATCAATAAGTGCCTGGTCACCCTACATAACCACAACACTTCTAACAAAAACATTCACATTTTTACCGATAGTCAGGCCAGCATCAAAGCACTCCTGAACCCCCTCACGACCTCAAAACTGGTCTGGGAAACAAAGCAACACATTAACAATTTGTTTCTTAGCAACAACAGAATATCCATAAAATGGATCCCTGGTCATGAGAACTACGAAGGCAATGTTAATGCGGACGGCTTAGCGCGGGCTGGCTCGGGACAACAGTTTCTCGGACCATCTCCTGCCATCTGCGTTTCCAAAAATGCCTGTAAAGCAAAAATTAAAAACTGGGTCACACAAGACCTCAACATTCTCTGGAACAGGGAAATTGCTAGATAGAGACAAACCAGAATGCTCGTTACGTCTTCCGATCCCAAACGAGCACACTGGCTTCTAAGCAAAAGTAGAAATTCTATTAGAACCATGATTGGGATCCTTACTGGACACTATGATTTCCACAGGATGCTAAATATTATAGATAACACTATCTCACCTATGTGCCCATGCGGACTCGAGGAAGATTCCGCAGAGCACTTTCTTTGCAGATGCGACCGGTACTGGAGATCCAGAACGGAGGCATTTGGGCATCATATCATTGAACGGGCTTCCCTCAGAGATATTGAGTGGAAAAGAATCAAAAAGTTCGCTGATCTAAGCAAAAGGTTTGCTTGCGACGACTCCAACTCGGGGTAACCGGCGGAATCCTCTTTTAATTTAAAGGGGCCTCTTTTTGAGGGAGACTATAAGCCGTTCATGGTGCCTGACACTCTTTTCCAATGGTAACCCCGAGCAGTGAGTGAGTGAGTGAGTGAATCATCTAAATATTTTTGTTTATTGTTTGCGTGAGTCGTCTTGTCATTTTTGTTGAATAATTTTGAGTTAAGATGATTGACTCAGATTTTTACGAGTCCGATGAAGTTTGGGAATATAAAAATGTATACCTAGTCACTGAATGCAACTAAAAATTTATTGGTTTTCTCTTGATGTTTTTCTCATTTTCATAAATGATGGTAGGTAGGTTGGTACCTACTGTACTAAATTTATGTTAAATTGTCTTGATATGTGAGCTTTTTGTGTGCAAAGAAGTATAACTATCAAATTCGTAAACGTTTAAAAATCTACAATGAAACTCTAAAAACGAGAGAAGACAACAGACAAATACCGTAAAAAATACATTTAAAAAAATGAAGGGAAGGTTGCCTCCTCGTACCAGTTCAGTACGAGTTCAGAAGGCGTTCGGTTAACAACGGTACCGAACTGATCCTATCCCCTCCCCTTTCAGAATGCCGTCCCGTCTTGAACTCGCCCAGAATCCTTAGCCGAACGAACCTCTAGAATGATGAAGGGGGAGGAAAGGAGAAATACAGCCCAACTGAAAACGAGATCGTTGGCCACACGATCGAGACAGACCACGGCCAAAGTGAGAGCAACCAAACCAACCAACTAGGTTGTGGTAATTGCAGTCACTTTAAAATTTAGCGTGATTTTAAGTAGCAGCAAAAGCAAACGGTAGGCTCCTCGCAGAGACGAACACCTTTCTTTTTATTTCTTTGTTTGTTCTAACAAAAATTAAATATTGCGAATTCGTACCCAGACTTTAAATTTATTACTCTTGTTACGGACAGATCTATAGGTTGTTTTGCCGTACTTACTGTAGAATTGGTCAACCTACGGGATAACACAACACGTGGTTGCGTCCCACTGAAGTGACAATTGAATCATCTTCCGTTCACAATCCTGTTGAAACGATGGACACGATTCAAGGTAAACAATATGAATAGTTAATTTTAAATCTAGTTCATAACATTATATTGCCGTACTAAGAGTAGATCCCGTATCTGACAAAACCCTACTTTTGGGATAATGCGTCTCTATGTTTTGAGTAGAAATTTCCTGATATTAGCTCTATTTTGCGTTGTTCCGAGCTCAAAAAGCACTCATTCCAAAGGGAATTTCTAGCTGAATCGCGTGGTGAGGCGGCAAAAATATTATTTTGGTCAGAATAATGCAAAAGAAAAGGTTTAGAACATATATGTACCAGACGATTTCCTCGTATCGGGTGCACATATGAGTTTCCTTTGCAATAAGACTGATACGTTTTTCTAATACAAAATTAGTACCTACTGCTCTACTTAGCGAAAAAAGTCATTTCCTCGTACCTGTATGCAGGATACTAGGATAAATCAGAAAAGACCCTATCACTACGTTTCTTACTTACCGACACCTGGGGCCGTGCTGATTCGGAAATATATATAAAGACCGTTCGGAATTATATAAAGTCCGCTAAGTTCTTCAGTTTCAATTTCTTCGTTCAGAAATACCTCTCCTAGATGTTAGTAACTACACTACGTTTCTTACTTACCGTGAATTGATGGCAACTGTTGTTACCGCCACAGCCTAATAAATAACTCTCGTTGATAAGGGCCGCCTAGAACACGATCAAGGCGTCGATATGGCCCATATTCTCGTGACGTCACGCCTGGAGTAGGTTCGCGTTTCAGCCAATGTCGGCCATGATACCGCCCTACCTACGTCAATGAATCGCTACTCAACCAACCTATTTCTCACAAGAAGTTTGCCGTCTCACGTCAACATAATTCGTGGTTATAAGGCCATTTTTCAACAGTTTTGTTTTGAAAAAGTATAGTATTGTAGCAATACAAAGTTTTAATTTGACTAAATGTTATAATAATCATGCCTGCCAGCGCAATAATTGATTGTAGATTGCTGTCAACAATACCAATCTAACGTGAACTTGTTTTTATTTGGACTAGGAGCCTACAAACTATAGTAGTTAATCAGTGTCAGAAAACTAAAGAACTTCATTCGTTTAGGCTTTGAGAATAATTAACCTGAAAAATAGTAAAGAAAAGATGATTGAAAATTCCTCAGGTGTCTGTACTGCTGTGTAGGTACCTAGCCATTGCTCAGGTAGCTTCATCAGCGTTTTATTATGAGTTCGTAGTACTATGCTTAACTGAGGAAGCTTTACTTGCTATATTGAATGAATAAAAGGAGAGATTTGTCAAAATAAACAAGGCAGGAAAGGCCAGGCCAGGCTTGGGTTGCTACATCAAGAAACGAAACTACTTAGGTAGGTACGTACGTCCTACCAGATTTGCTGTTGGTTTAAAGTGCCTAAACAAAGTAGGTGGGTCGTTGCTTTGCCGACGAATACAACCGCTGATTAGCAAGTTTGTCAAATATCGAATCAGGGAATATGCAACATGAATTAAAAACCAGCTGCAAGGAAAAAACCTTGAAATGCATTCCTCTGAAGGTAAGATTTCATAAAGACGGCAATGGCAGTGCAGTTATTGCGCGAGTTTTGCAGTTACGCAAATTGTATGGACAAAAAAGGTAATTAGGTAGGTACCTACTTTCGTTTTGATCAATGAAGTACTACATGAACAAGTAATAATATACGGAAAGTACGTAGGTATACCTTACGTCTAGTTGGGTACTTACCTTTCCACATGTGATACAACTTACTATTCCTGCCTAACAGAGCTCTCATAATGCATCCTTTCACAAGACCGCTTTCACAGTACTCTAAAGATTTTTAGTTTCAATTGATTCAAAGAAGAGTTCTAAAACTAGATAGGTAATCCACAACATCTTTGCGGCTGATGTCTGGATCATCTAGAACACTTGTATGTCAACTCCCCAACACACATTTCATATGGATCTCTACCCCACAGATTAAATCTTGCGTTCGTAGCGTTTGAGGTCAACACCTGATAATAACTTGATGTAATTTGCATACAATTTATCACCTGGCGTATTACAAATAATGAAAATATTGACTCGGAACTAGGTGAGACTATGTTACGCTGTTGTCCAGGTTCGTTCACAAATGGCGCATTTTCGCATATGTTTACTCGTCACCATGACAACAAGGTGAAATAACTTGATTTCGCCTTGCCTCGATGTAAGGATGCGCTAGTGTCCAAGTCTCGAGAATATCACCCATAGACGAACAGCGTCACTTTTGCAACAAACTTGGGGCCGTGCTGATTCGAATTAGCCGTCTAACACTGAAATCGGATCGCGAAGTTCTTCACAATTTCAAAGACCGTTCGGAATTATATATAAACAAGATTAAGGTTACCTAGCAATATTAGTTTATACCTGAGCGTAATAAATCAGCTTTCCTTGACACTACAGAGGCTTAGGGATTATGAGATGCTGTGATAAAATGAGAGCATTCCAAAAAGTGGCTAACGATTTTCCTGCTATGAAAACTAAGGGAGTTACACTTCCCTAGTAACGCATTGGTTGTACGTGAAACAATAGCAAACCCCACTGTGACGTGACGAAAACAAATGGAAACGTCCTGTTAATCATTATTAAATGATTATAAATTCTTATCAGGACTTTCAAGAGTGTCACTATTCTCATGTACCTGACTACCAATAAAATAATCGTACCTGACGCCCAGATGCGGGTTTTTGCTCTAGAAAAGGCCAGTTACGGGATTTTCATTAGTAAATCGAACCAAAACGTAGTTAATGCGATAATTGTAAGCCGTTTTTGAGGTATTTCCCGTTGGGATCCGACTTAGAGACCAGCAAAATCGAAAGAAACCACCCACGCATACGGGGGGGGACCATTAACTCAATATGGCCAAAAATGCAGATAAGGGATCTATTCTTAGTAGCAGTATACCTGCTTAGTGTTAACTTTCAGGTTTTGCCTAGCAAGTGTCTTGTGGCAAGTCAATGATGCTATCTATGTAGGTTGCTTGGTGAAGTGCGTTCAACCAGGGTACCCATATCCTATGCAAGGTTATATACAACTTTCCCAACATTTGATGTATTCAACTTCCTAATTATTTCACTGTTGGTATTTTTCTATGAAATAGTGCATTTTTCACGTTATTTGACTAACCCCAGAGCCATCCAGGTGATGAATGGAATGGAGGTAGCCACCCAAGTATCATATAATTTCTGCCCGCATAATGAGTAGGTACATATACTTGGGTACCTACCTACATTGGCATCTTTGAAGAATTAAAAGGAAAACGGTAAATTTAGCCGAAGCAACTCCTAGTTTACTCTGTGGACGAAGTCGTCCATCTGCAGTCCACACAATTCTGGTAAATTAGAGCTTGAGAGACTCTGGATATAACAACTCTGCCACGAATATTTGAGACTTGCGCGGCGTAAATATTACAGCTTGATCGCTCAAGGGTGATTTATGACAATGATACAAAATTAAAATGGCCTTTTGACAGAGTGGCTCTCGGTCTGAATTCGTCTGTGTGTGTCTGTCTCTCTGTTCTGCTCTACAGCCTGCAATTTCGGAGCTACCAACTTGATATTTGGTAGGCAGACTCCTTAGACACCCGGAATATGCTGTATGTAGGGGTGTGCCGGTCCCAGTTTTTCGCTGACATCGTTACTGTGGTGACAGTGACAAGAATGGGACCGTTCCATTTTACCGGTACAACCAATATTTTATTATTGAGCAATTCGCCTTCAGGTTTTCGCCCTTTGCTTTTGAGTGGTCTTTTCTGCTTAGGAAATTCCTATTTACGGATTAAAACGAGAAGGAAGATCTATGTGCTTTAATAGCTTCCTAGTTATAGGTAAGAATTGAATTTGGTTCTCTGGATTACCCAAATGCTTAAGAGTTGGTACATAGCTAGGTCGAGATTAGTAATGGCTAGGTAGGTTATGCTATGCCTAAGTGTAGGTACGTGTTGATAGCATATAATTATTCAATGCAGGTCTCGGGAGTCCAATGAAATGAGTATGAGTTCACATCTCAACCATTTTCAATAAATTGACGATTTCTAAAAGCAGGTCTCCAGTAGGTTTATCTAATTATTTTCAATAAAGTACACATGGTACTAATTAGGTTTTTAAAAATATGGCATAACAGAAGCGAGGCCTTGTTAATGGAACTGTATTGGAAAGAACGAAGGGACTGTCGCCATTTAGAACCGTGACAACGAGAGATTACGTTCCACAGGCCCGGTCCGCCAGTACTGACACACCTCCAGCTGTATGGTTTTTTTTTTTTCTGATTTGACACGATTTGGCGGTGATGTCGTCGACTACGCCAAATGAGACGCCTAATATATTTATACTTGTTTCGTGAGGATTTCGTTAGTTTTTGACCTGTTGAGACGACTTTCAGAGCGCTCCAATCCAATGCAATGATGATATTGGACAACATACATCTCAAAAATACGCGTTCATAGTATTCTTCATGTTCTTTTTGGGTTGCTGAATCGAATCAACGTCATATTTTTAATCCCACCTTCCTAGCAAAGTTTAGGTGTATCTTACCACTGATAAGCACTTTCAACGAATGTATTGTTACTAGGTTTGACAAATTCAAAATCTTTGAAATTTTGATCTTAGTTGTGAGTGTATGTTAGTAAATTGTGAATTATGTGCTTCATGTGGGTAAATTATGCTTAAAAACAATAATCTTGATAATCTTCGTTCTCTTATCCTGATAAGGTAATAGAATGATGAAAGATCTGGAATCGTAGTACTAGGAAACGCAGATTACTTTTAGTAGTTCTGACCTATTTTGTGATCAAATATAATTAGAAAAACAAAAATAACAAAATTTTATTGAACAAAATAATGATTATATTTGCATGAAGCTCATAATAAATGCCTGTGAGTATGCGTGTAGTATGTGCGTGTGTGTCTATGTGTACGCTTGTGTGTGAGTTTTTAATGATTCATTATATAAATTTTAACATAAAATATATATCTAAATTGAATAGAAAATAAAAATAATGGCATTTTAACATTTTACATATGCAGAGAATTATATTCGCATACAGCTCTTAATAAACGTTCTCCATAGTCAGAATCGATTCGCAATACTTTCTGTTGGTGAGCGCTGGCTGTACAAGCTCAGGGGCGAAATGGACTGTATATTTGAGAATGTAAATTGAATTATGAAATTCTAAAGAGGGGGGTAAACTGCTCTGGTAAACATATGTACGAAAGAAGTATGGTACTCACGAAGTATTCAGCGCTGCAGCAGACCGCCGGCCGGCGTGAAGAGAAGGGTTGAGTGTCGACGAAGATCGTACACGTTTACGAGCAGAAAGGGGGGTTGATATGTACTTTAGGTAAATTATAATTAGACAGCCGAGTACTAGGTATTACTTTGAACAATATTCAAACTGCGATATCAAATGAATTGTGAATGCACAAAGAAAGAAAAAAGCGATGACGCGTGGGTGCCGATAGCGGGCGAGAGACAAGACGACTGAGTGATAGGCGGGGGGCAGCAGGCAACAGGCTTCACCTGTGTTCTGGTAGGGAGCAGCACCTCCCGGGCCACACTGATTTAGCGCCTTATTCAAAGGGCGCGTACACCGCCCACCCGAAATTGTCAATTTTGTGACCCAGACCCCCCATGATGGCTGCAGACGTCGTCAAGAGTCTGAAGGGGGAGCAGCGAGCAATCTGGCTAGCTTTGCCACTGGACGTAGGTAGGAACGGTGAACCGTCCGTACGCGAGCTGCGCGTGAAACGCCATCAGCACCCGGCAAGAGCTCCTCCACACGGGCAACAGGCCATTCAAGAGGCGGGAGCTTCTGGTTGATAATGACTACCACGTCGCCGACAGTCAGTGGGTCACGGTCCTGGGTCCACTTCTGGCGTCCAATAAGGGTTTGCAGGTACTGCGATTTCCAGGCAGCCCAAAATTCCTGCGTGGCACGTTGAACCAGCTGCCAACGGGAGAGATGCGAGACAGGAACGTCGAGCAGGCATGGTTTGTGGCGTGCAGAGCAAGGGTTCACCTATGAGAAAGTGGCCGGGGGTCAGGTAAGTCAAGGCGCCCTCCGGGTCACTGGGAACGGAGCAAAGAGGCCGACTATTGAGGATGGCCTCGATCCTGGCAAGGAGCGTGGACATCTCCTCAAAGGTCAAAGAGCGGTTGGTGATGACGTGTTGGAGATGGCGCTTGGCAGACTTTATGGCTGCCTCCCAGAGACCGCCCATCCATGGTGCGTCTGGTGGGTTGAAATGGTAAGCCACATCCCGGGAAGACAATGCATCCGCCATGGTGGGTTCGGTATCCCGAAGAAACTGCTGCATGGTACGTCGTTCCTCAGCCGCTCCCACGAAGTTTAGTCCATTGTCACAGTAGATGTCCGTGCATAAGCCGCGTCTGGCCATGAAGCGTTCCAGAGCACCCTGGTAGGAAGCGGTAGACAGGTCACCTACCAACTCAATGTGGCAAGCCTTGGTGGCCATACATACAAACATTGCCATATATGCTTTGTAGACACGTGCATTGCGGTGCGTGCTCATCTTTACCATAAAAGGGCCTGCCATATCCACTGCCGTTTTAGAAAAAGGTCGGCAAGGGGTTGTGCGCACTTCGGGGAGGTCGGCCATACGTGGATGAGAGACGGTAAGTCGTACACGTTTACAATTAATGCACTCGTGTATGCACTTACGAAGGAGAGAACGGAGCCCGGGTATCCAATATGTGCGTTGGATCGCGGTTTGTACTGCCTGAGGTCCACCATGGAACTGCCACACATGGAAGTGACGACATAGAAGTTTTGATAGGGGTGCGTCCTTGTGCAGTAATAATGGGTGTTTGCTGCGCGCAGGGAGAACGGAATGGCCCAGGCGGCCGCCCACCCTGAGAAGCCCCTCCTCGTCGACGAAGGGCGTCAAAGACTGTAGTGTTTTGCCACATGCACGTCCCTTTGTGATAGCACGCAGTTCAGTGGGGAAGTAATGAGCCTGAGTGTAGCGCACACAGAGCTGGGTAGCGCGAGAAAGCTCACTGACCTTGAGGGCACCACGGATGCGAGTAGCTCCACGCTGAGCATTATGCCGAAAACGAAGGATCCAGCCAAGGACTCTACGGACCTTGGTGAATGAAGAGAAGCGGCTTATAATGTCCAGTACAACCTGCCCATGTGGAGATGAAGTGGTGACTAAAGTCGTGACAGGCAAACACTTGGGCTTAAACTCCTCAAAGCCGGAGAGAGGTGGAAGGGATGCTTGAGTGGATGGCCATTCTACATCCAGCGTGTGTAGAAATGAGGGTCCAGACCACCAGAGAGAGAAATCCAGCAGGGAGGCTGGCTCCAAGCCACGAGAAGCGCAGTCGGCTGCATTCAGATGCGAAGGAACATAGTGCCATTGAGAGAGATGAGTGTGGTTGAGAACCTCAACCACCCGATTGGCTACAAATGTTTTGAGAAGATGCGGAGAGGTATGGAGCCAGGACAGCACGGTGGTAACATCGGTAAATAGGTGGACCTCTTCCATGCCCAAATGCTCACGAGTCAGGTGAACAGAAGAAAGAAGCTTGGCCAGAAGAACAGCTCCACATAGTTCGAGACGTGGGATGGTTTGTACTTGCAGTGGTGCAACCTTGGTTTTTGCCTTGAGTAACTGCACTGACACTTGTCCATCCTCGGAAACAGAGCGCAGGTATATTGCCGCAGCATATCCCAAGCTGGAGGCATCTGAGAAGCCAATGAGCTGGTGAGAGGTGGCGCCTGGGAGAGAACAAAGCCGTGGCAACTTGAGGTTGGATAACGTAGATAGTTGCCCGGCAAAGGCCGCCCACCGTGAAGAGAACCGCTCAGGCAAAGGCGTGTCCCAGTCAAGCTTCTCACACCAAAGCTCCCGGAGGAAGACTTTGGCCCAAAATGTAACTGGCGCCAGCCAGCCCAATGGGTCAAACACTGATGCAATCTGGGAAAGTACCGCTCTTTTGGTGGAGGCGTCACAGGCCGGAGCAATGTTGTAGGAAAAGACGTCCAGTGCAGGATCCCAGAATACGCCGAGAATATGGAGAGATGGTGCTCGGTCGGCGCGAAGCTGAAGAGAAGAGACCCTGTGTTCAGTAGGAATGTCCTCCAGTACTTTGGCATCATTGGAGGCCCACTTTCGCAACTCAAAGCCGCCACAGTGGAGAAGTTCAATCAATTCCTGCTTGAGCTGATTGGCATCTGCCACAGTATCCATGGATGCGCAACAGTCGTCCATATATGTGGAGTCTCGCAGAACCTGAGCTGCCAATGGGTATTCCGCTCCATGGTCCTCCACAAGTTGCAGTAGAACCCGTTGTGCAAGGAATGGCGCACAGCTGGTGCCATACGTAACGGTCCGCAATTGGAACTCTTGGACAGGTTGGTCTTCGGAGGACGCCACAGGATGTGCTGATAGCGACAGTCAGCTTCTGCTATCCTTATCTGCCGGTACATCATTCGGATATCTGTCGTGAGAGCCACTGGTTTAAGACGAAAGAGGGTGAGAACATCCGAGATGTCTTTCTGTAGAGGTGGGCCAGTGAGCAAACGGTCGTTCAAAGAGATTCCAGAAGTATCGCGGCAAGAGGCATCAAATACCACGCGTACTGGGCTGGTGGTGGAATTGCGTTCGATAGCGAAGTGAGGTATGAAGCAAAGACCGGGTTCCAGAGCTGGACGCATATGTCCCAAGTTCAAGTATTCTTGGAGAAAGGCATGGTATGCAATACGGAGTGGCTCATTCCTGCGAAGCTTTGCCTCGAGATTATACCATCGTTTGAGTGCGATATCGCGAGATTCACCCAAAGGTGGTAGAGAAGAAGCTTCCCTAAAAGGTAAACTCACTGAATAGGTACCTGATGGCAGGCGAGAGACATGAGAACGAAAGTGAGTTTCAGCCACCTGGTGAAGGGGATCTGAGGGAACCTCTGCAACAACTTCCTCTGCTTGCCAGAATCGTTGGACTGACTCGTCCAGAGACATGGCACTAGTCAGCATACACAAACGGGGTGGAGATGGGCTAGATGCTGGTACCTTGCCTACGATGGCCCAACCAAAAATGGTACGAATTGCTGCTGGTCTCCCATGGATAACTTCGCCACCGCCCTGCAACACTTCATCCATCAGTTCTGCTCCAATGAGGAAATCGATTTTTCCAGGCTCGTGGAAGGCTTGGTCCGCTAGTTCCAAGTGCGAAAATCGTTCATACACGTCCTTGGAGAGAGCAATCTTGGGTTGATCGTGGCATATGTGCGACACTACAGCTGCTTGTGTGGGTATACGAGTTGCAGGAGCCAATCGAGAAGCCATCACACATGAAACAATGCCACCAGAAGCACCGACTGGTTGCTGCATTGCACCACAAAGTTCTTGGTGGTATGGTGTCACTGCAAGCCCAAGACGCTGGTTGCAGTCACCGGTGATCATGTTGATCTCGGATCCTGGGTCAAGAATGCAGCGTATGGGAACCCATTGGTTGAAGCGGTTGAGAATGAGAGCCTGGATGGTGGCGAGAACCACCACTGGTCGTTCAACAAGAGCCTGACGAGCACCTGTCAGTAGAGACTGAATGGGAGACTTGGAAGTAACAACCGGAGTAGGAGAGTAATTTGAAGAAGGCTTGGGGGCAGAAGAAGCTCCAGCAGCTGAATGAGCAGAGTCGATGGTGGAATGCAGAGAGGAGTGATGAGATGAACTTTTACAAGTACCACATCGACCACGAGACTTACACTGGGGGGCAGTATGGGTACCCAAGCACTTGAAACACCGCTTCTTTTCAATCAACCATGTGCGCTTATCAGCGTGAGATAAATTACCATAAACTGGGCAGTCATAAATTTTATGCGAGGGCGAAGCACAGCGAGGACATGTCGATGACGACGGAGAGGGAGCACTAAGTTGCTGTGGCGAGGGAGTGTTGGCCGACTGTGAAACATGAAGGGCCGAGGTTGCGAGCACTGATTTATGAACTGCTGTGTGTTTTGAGGGAGAAGCGGTTTTCAGGGGTTTAACTGAAGTTTGGTTCATGATTTCCTTGATGCGTACTTGTTCCTGAACAAATTCGATTAACTCCTCAAATGTGGGGATATTCTCACTCTGCCCAAACGAACGTTCAAATAAACTACGAATATTAGTGGGTAAACAACGAAATCCTAAACTAAACATAATGAAATCGTGCGCATCACTAATATTTAAATTAAGAAAGGCTTTCCAATTAGTGCTGTAAATATCTAAAAATGATTGAAGATCAACAACACCATCACTAGACAGAGGTGCAAAAGAAAACAATTTATTTAAATGGTGGGTTGCGCGAATCCTGACATTATTATAATTATCACAAATGGTTTTATACGCTACCTCATAATCTGCGTCCGTAACGCTGGTTACACATTGGGCGGTTTCGGCCGCGACGGCAATTTCGCCGTCGCCGCCGTTCGAGCAGTTGTCTGAAGATTTAAATGGAAGCTTACACATTGGGCGGCAAAAATGCCGAGCGGTCGTTTTGCCGTTTGCGGTCGCTGTGCAGCCGCCCACTGCCACTGCGGCGGGCGGTTTTTCTGCCGCCTGCAGGCTCACAGTGGCGTACGTGACCAAATGCGAGTCTACACATTTGGCGGTGTTTTCGCCGTCGCATCCCAGTCCACCTATGAGCTGGTTCCACAGACGTCTTGTGTTCGTTGGTCCGTGTTTTCAAGTGAAAATGAGTGATAGTGAAATGGGTGATGATATTGAATATAGTAGTCAGAGTGGATTAGAGTGGAGTCAGAGATTTTTTAATTAACTGACAAATGAAAAATTTAAATAGTAATGTTTTGTAATAATAATAAGCAGAGTATATAAAATACTACTTACCTCAATGTAACAGCAAGCATTTCTACTGGCTGAACACAATTCCTCAATCGTGTGTTTTTTCTTTGGATGCTGTCTTTCAGGTGGTTAAGTAGCTCGTCAAAGGACTTGATGGACATTCGAAAATAATTAAAAAATTTAGTCTCGTCATTCCTCAGGTCTTCAAACAATGTGTAAAAGGTTCCACATTCTTTTCTCCTTAAGTTTATTGGATGGATCCAAACATTGCGATTTTTTGTTCTCCTCTTTCGTCTTCGATGGAACAATAACAGTGCTAACAGTTGTTTTCTGTCCATTTTATTACTCACACTAAATAATTTGTATACAACTGACCTGCTGAATTATCCTCACACCACTCAATATACACACACAACACACACACTTAATTTCTACACATTGGGCCTGTGTACACATATAATGAAACGTCAACTACAACCCAAGCCCGCGGGATCACCACAGCTGAATGATGAGCTGAATGAAATGGACGGTATTTTGACCGCCCAGTGTGTAAGCAAGCAGATTTTCTCGGGCGGCGACGGCAAAATTGCCGCCGCGGCCGAAACCGCCCAATGTGTAACCAGCGTAATATTCAAATTCTCGATGAGCTTACGTGGAGTACCTGACAGTAACGACCTTAAATAGGTCAATTTTACCGCGCCAGCATATGAGCTGTAATGGATCGCAGCATTATAAAGCGCAAAGAAATTACTAAATGTGTCAGGATCGCCATTCCATACGGGAACCTCTAATTTGGGCAACCTAATTTGAGGTTTACACTCAACTACTGCAGTGGTAGAAGTATTTAAAACAGAGTCAGCAACACGCTTTACAGAACTTTCTATAGCTCGAATATGGTAGAACATTTCATAAAATGCAGCACTAACAGAATCGCAAGGTAATTGATCAGCGTCGGCTGCATCAATATTTGCTTCCAAAATATCATCTTGAACAGTATCAAACTGCTGCCAAATATTTTCTAAATTTGAACAGCTAGCCAAAAATACGTTTGTAGCACCAATCTTCACGCTCTCAGCTTCTGTGAAGCTTTTAATTTGTTGTAATTGTGCAAAAATACCTTCGCGTTTACGTTTATATAAGCGCAACGAACGCCTGACCTCCTCCGACGTAACTCTAGACGCCTCGTCGGGCATCACGGGAGGATTGTACTAAGTGCGAAATGTAAACAAACGAGATTGGTAGGTACTAGGAAGCGTAATTATCACAGTTTAAATCGAGAAATATCACAGTGAGTTAGGAACTAATATGTAGGTATCAAAGTGTAGGAACTTATGTGCAACAATTTTTGACCTGTTGACCTATGTCAATAAAATTGAAACAGGTTGGGGTTTGTGCAAAGAAAACGTGGACCAGGTTGAACAAAGAAAATCCGAGCAATAAATTAAGGCCAAAAAATAGAGTATTTTATCGAGTAACAATCCTTTATTAAGAGAACCAACAACGAGAATAAAGTTTTGACATGATCAACAAAAACTCAACAACGAAATAGTTAATATACCTACGAAAATAAAGCCTCTTTATTGCACGGATCCAAGGATAACCTACCTAAGTATTGCACTCGATTTTTCACTTACACCTACCTATTGCACTATATCCTACTCCTACTCACTTGATCGACAAATTGCTGACTCTGACTTATAACGACTAGAAAGATTTCGGCTGTCTAATTTATACTAGGTAAATGACTAGATAGGTATGTACGATTCGGTTCGAAAAATGGACCACTTTGTTGGTGAGCGCTGGCTGTACAAGCTCAGGGGCGAAATGGACTGTATATTTGAGAATGTAAATTGAATTATGAAATTCTAAAGAGGGGGTAAACTGCTCTGGTAAACATATGTACGAAAGAAGTATGGTACTCACGAAGTATTCAGCGCTGCAGCAGACCGCCGGCCGGCGTGAAGAGAAGGGTTGAGTGTCGACGAAGATCGTACACGTTTACGAGCAGAAAGGGGGGTTGATATGTACTTTAGGTAAATTATAATTAGACAGCCGAGTACTAGGTATTACTTTGAACAATATTCAAACTGCGATATCAAATGAATTGTGAATGCACAAAGAAAGAAAAAAGCGATGACGCGTGGGTGCCGATAGCGGGCGAGAGACAAGACGACTGAGTGATAGGCGCGGGGGCAGCAGGCAACAGGCTTCACCTGTGTTCTGGTAGGGAGCAGCACCTCCCGGGCCACACTGATTTAGCGCCTTATTCAAAGGGCGCGTACACTTTCTATTTGGCCCACGTCGCAGAAAAATCATGATGCACGGCCTCCATAGCCTGTTCACAGTAAAAGCCGAGGCCATTTCCGTGTTTGGTACAAGATTCTTCCACATGAAAGAAAACCGTGTGAACTTTTGGAGTGACTGGAATATCCAAAGTTAAATATGGTGCTTTGCATTCATTGATGTATTCAATGAATTTTGGATCCAGCCTGACTGAGAAAGATGCTTTGACAACTTGATTGAACTTCTGGAGAGCATCAACGTATTTTAAAAAACCATGCTACAGTTTGAACGCAACAAATCAAGTTTCTGTAGCAAAATGCGGCAACTATTTCCTTTGAACGAATTCGTTAATGCATTCCAGAAGTTCAATGAAGTTGTCAAAGCATCTTTCTCAGTCAGGCTGGATCCAGAATTCATTGAATACATCAATGAATTCAAAGCATCATATTTATCCTTGGATATTCCAGTCACTCCAAAAGTTCACACAGTTTTCTTTCATGTGGAAGAATTTTGTACCTAACACGGAAATGGCCTCGGCTTTTACAGTGAACAGGCTATGGAGGCCGTGCATCATGATTTTTCTGTGACGTGGGCCAAATATAAAGTATCGCGAATCAATTCTGAGTATGGACAACGTTTATTAAGAGCTGTATGCGAATATAATTCTCTGCATATGTAAAATGTTAAAATGCATTATTTTTATTTTCTATTCAATTTAGATATATATTTTATGTTAAAATTTATATAATGAATCATTATAAACTCACACACAAGCGTACACATAGACACACACGTACATACTACACACGTACAGGCATTTATTAAGAGCGTCATGCAAATATAATCATTATTTTGTTCAATAAAATGTTGTTATTTTTGTTTTTCTAATTATATTTGATCACTAAATAGGTCAGAACTATGAAACCAGATGAAGATTCTATTGTATAATGACACATAAATAAGATTTTTTTTCTGAATTTTGGCGACTATAGCGTATTTCCATGATTAAAGTATCAATTAAAAATTCAAAAACTGAATTAAAAAAAAAAAAAAAAAAAAAAACGGCTCAATGTTTGATTTCAGTTTTTGCTGAATTATAATCCTAACATATTCCCAAATCATATTTTGAAAGAAAATTTGAAGGGCAAGCACTTTGAGGTCAAATCCGATCGAGGACCACCGTGGCTGTATGTTGATTGTTCCTACAGTGACAGTGACAAGAATGGCCACTGGTGCGACCAATATTTTATTATTGTACTTAGCTGAGTACGTAGCTAGGTCGAGCAGTAGTAATGGCTAGGTAGGTTAAGCTATGCCTAGGTGTAGGTACGTATTGATAGCATATAATATTATTCAATGTAGGTCTCGGGAGCCCAATGAAATGAGTATGAGTTCACATCTCACAACCATTTTCAATAAAGTGACGATTTCTAAATGCTGGTCATCAGTAGGTTTATCTAATTAGTTCGGTTACAAATCGTAAAGTTATATGGCCGTCGTTTATCCAGTGATAACAAGACCTCTGTGGTGTAATGGATAGCATATCGGATTATGAAGTGGTGGATATTGAGTTCTAACCCGAGAGTTGGACATTTTTTTTAAATTTCTTGGGGGATTTAATGCACATTTATTCACTCGCGTGGGTGGGAAGGTCATTTTGTCGGCAGTCAATGTTTTTTTTTTTTTGTTGGACATTGGAAAAAGAAGATTTATCGCAGCTTGCAAATCAGTCCAGACCACCGAACTATACACATTATTCTGACCTATGTGTCCAACTAGAATTTTTACCAAGGGATTGACTACTTGATGTATGTATTTTTGAGATGCGAGCATCCAGACCACCAAACTATGCACATCAAAGGTGCGATCAACTGTGCATAATTGACTGTAGACAATCCCCCTCCCCAGGGGCCCAGAAATAATCCGCTTACTAATTTGTCGACCACTTGCTCAGTTGAACCCTGTCCAATATTTCTAGAAGTCCCTATACATCTTTTCCCAATGGCTAAACAAAACCAAAAAGAGTTGACTAAACTACTCATCACAAAAAATAAATAATTTGCTAGTGATAAGAGATTAGGGTGACCAGTGCTCCCTGTGGCGATTGAAGGTGGCCGTCCACTAGGTCGACAGAGTGGCGCAACGCGACTCGACGCCAAAATCTGTCTCTAGAAATATAATGGAAAATGATGGTAGTCCGTCCACTAGGTCGACAACGCGGCATGGCGCGGGTGAGTCGAAAATTTTTCACTCTCGTTCGCTCTCCAAGCCAAAACATTTAGCGCCGCCCCATCGACCTAGTGGACGAAGGGCGAAGCGAAAAATTTTCGCTTGCACAAAATTTTTGCAATTTGCGTTGCACAGGTTGACTTAAATATACGCAAGCCCCCCCTCACCGATCACATTTTGGGACACCCCTATGAATCTGATTCAAAAAAGTCCTAACTTATAAATTACCCTTTAGGACCAAACTACTGAGATCAACCCCCACTCCCTCTCCATAAAAACCCCCCGTATTTCAAATTAAAAGTAAGTATTCTTGATAGGTAACTCAAAAGAACGTTCAGACTAATCTAATTTCATTCGTCCGAACATCAGATCACCAGTTCGTTCGGTGATGACCAAATTATTCCATTTAACCACCCCCTCCTCCCTGGATATTTTCTAGGTTGAGGCTAGAAAATATTTCAATAGCCTGTGATTGAGGTTGTTGCAATCTAAACATATTCGCCCAATCAGATCCCCAGTTTTTTCAGCGAAATGAGGCGGGACTAGCGAAACGAAGGATCAAAAAATGAAATCCGCCCAATAGTGGACGAACCTCAAGATTTCGCTCTGTTGACCTAGTGGACGGCCACCTTGAGAGTTGTGCCTGTTGTACACCTACCAACGAGTACCGTCACACCAGTAGCTGTATGGTTTTTGTTTCTGATTCGACACTATGTGGTGGCGATGTCTTCGACTTCGTCTTACGACCTGTTGAGACGTTTTTCAGAGCACTACGATCCGATGCAACCAAGAATATTGGACGACATATCTCAAAAATACGTGTTTATTGTATTCTTCCTGTACTTTTTAGGATGCTTTTAGGAATCGATGTCATCTTTCTATTTTATCCGTTCTAGCAAAGTCTAGGCATACCTTGAAACTGCTGTCATTTCGATGAATGTATTATAACTAAATAGGTTTGTAAAATTCGAAATCTTTGAAATTTTGATATTAGTTGTGGCTGAATATTAGTAAATTGTGTATTGTGTGCTTCATGTGGATAAATTATGGTTAACAACAATAATCTCTATTATCTAAATTCCCTTATCCTGATAAGGTATGTAATAGAAATGATGTAGTATCTAGAGTCGTAGTATTAGGTGAAGCAAATTACTTTTAGTGTTAAATGTGGGCAGATGTCATCCCAACAGCTTTTCCCTGTTCTGTAGGATGTAATTTAACAAATTCTGATACGTAATCTACTAACACTAGTACACATGACCGTTCAGGATGAATGACCATGAAACTCCATCAATTAGAAATCATTTCAATTTCTAGCACTTACAGGTTACCCACAGGGGACATCTTATTATATTATGAAAATGATACTCAGTTTGTTTGTCTGTCAGCTCTATGCACAGCAAAACGGTTGAGTGGGGGATCTTCTTTGATTTCTCAGAAAGAGGGCATAAGCAAAATTTTAAAATTTACTACTCCCACCGTAACGCCGGGCTGGAGGGAGGTGAGAGCCCCTTTTAATGAAAGTTTTTTGGCCGAGTGGTGGATCTTCTATCCGCTGCCACATTAAAATTTGATCGAGAGCACTTATGCTTGCGACAAAGATACGTTCCTGGACCCGTAGAAAACAATGGTACCGTCCAAATTGCCGAAAGATGCTGTATTCCTGGAAAAATCGGCAAAAATATGCAGGAAATAACGAAAAAAATTCATTTTAGCTATTTTTGTTTGATGCCTTAGACCTAGTATATGTTGACGGTTTTTGCCAGAGTTGCCAGATGCTCTGAACCTTATACCGCCGACAGATGGCGAAGAAGTAGCCCAAAACCGCCCAATCGCCTATTTGCATATTTTTGTAATGAAAATTTGAAAACAAGTGTTTATTGAAATAATATACTTTATTATAATAAAAATGTTTAATACTTTTCAAGTAATAATAAAAAACAAAAAAAGTTATTGAATAAAAAAACAAAGTTAACTGCAAAAAACAAATGCAAGTAAAAAAAAATCAAAAAGAGTACAAAATAAAAAAATTAATTATTTTCTCAATTCAAACAAGAAAAAAGCGTTTATTAAAATACAATAAAATACAATAAATTATATTGAAAACAATTTTTAATAATTTTGAATTAATCTCAGTTTTTTTATGAAAATATTTTTACATTACATTATTTTCTACATTGCACATGTAATCGTAATAAAAATGAAAAGTAATTTTCAACAACAGAACTGATTCCGTCGATATGATTAGCTTCTGAAAGCGCGGTAATCTTCAAATGATAAAAAATCGATTGATCGCAACATTTAGACAAAAAATTTATCTTCTAGCCCAAACCGCCCAATGTTTTGAGATGACTAGCCCAATTGGCGGAATTCCGCGAATCGGATTTTTTCCCCGCATATTCAGCTACTTTTCTAGCCCAAACGGCGGGAAACCGCCCAATCTGGCATAACTGGTTTTTGCTTGAGTTGGTATTAAAATATCCGTTGGAGTTCCAGTTTGGTCCCATTTAAATTTTGAGGCATGAAATTGTGCTTTCCGATTCCAGTGAACGAAAATGTATATGAAAACGTTCGTTTTCGAGCTACTGCTCTTCCTTCAAAACGTATTTACTCTGAACTTTGTATTAGAACCTCTTGAGTCCCGTGATTGTACGGCACTTCAAACAGAAAACTAGACGCGGAGAACAAAAACGTATACAAATTTAACGTCCGACATAATTTTTAATGTTCTTAAAACTAAATTTTTCGTGGTTCCGCGTTATCTTATTGGATAGCCCTTCTATGCAGATGAATGGCCTATCTTTATTTTATTATACCTAATAAAACTTTTCGTGGTCCCACATAGAAAACGCAGCTATCATTACATAGCAGTTTATTATTTTCGTTTTGCCCCTTTTATAAAAATTTTGTTTTCCATTTCCTTGGAATTGTCAACTGTAAGGGATTCTAAGCAATTTTCAAAGTTTCCATACCCACCCGACTCGATGGTATGGGGACTATATCCCATCGCATCTACACATCCCACACCGAGTGAGTGAAGCGAGCTAGAAAAACCACCCCGAGAGAGTGAAGCGAAAATCCACCCTTAGTGATCTACCGTTTCCAATCGTTCTACACAACCCACTCAACAGTAAAATCCCAACGCATTGATACAGCTAACGAGTGAGCAAAGCTAGCGAGGAAACTGGGCTAGTGATGTAATAAATGGGGTTTCTCCTCATTATGATGAAATAAAGATAATCAGAAAGTAATTTATTAGTTTTTTCAATACCCATGTGATTTTATGTATCGAGTCATCTTACAACTGACTTGGGATGCATGTGTTCTCTTTTATTATGGGTTTAGTTGATTCCCGTATGTAGAAAATTGCATCTATGATGGTATGTTTTGTATTTATCAGTAATTACCTATCTTCAATTGATTTGATTCTATTATCTCTAGTTGGCTAGAACCTTGTTATTAAAACGTTCAATGTTCACCTACGCAAACATTGCGTACAGACAAAGAGGAAATGTCCATATTAAATGAAAATAACTTTGCAGATCCAGGAGTGACCATCAAGGAAGAGCTGGACGCTTCTGATTCATCAGCCAACAAGGATCAGCCAACAAGCCTCACTTCAGGTAACTGGTCAAATATTCGTCTGGAAATGACCCACATTGGTGATATCCATCTTCTGTAGTCTCAATCACATTAAAAATAATTTATTCTGAGCTGGGGGTCGGTTGAAAATTATTATCATGTTGAAATTGCTGCAAACATTACTTTCCTAACGTCCTTAACACGTTAAGGGAACAAGACTTTTTGCCTTCGCACTACCGGTTTCAGGATAACTGAAGTATTAATAGTATCGAGTAAACTCAATTAGTCACGAGTTTATTGCACCACACAGTGCCCTGTTCTTTACTAATTTAAGTATGCATGAGACTAAATAAATTACTCCTAACTATCCTGAGGTGAATTTTCTGCTTGAAGAGGAGAAATTATGGTTAAAAAACAATAGTCTGGTTGATCTTCACTCCCTGACAATCTTGGCAAGGGTGTGGATATGACGAAGTAGACGTAGACGTAGTGTTAGGAAATCAGATATGTAGTACGTATGTTGGGTGACACAAGGGTGGGGCTCACACAGAAGACAGAACCAGCTAATCCACCTTCCCCTTGCTGCTAGTTAATAATTTTGTGTTAGATAGGTCTTCTGCACAGATCACCAGTCTACACGTGTTTAAACAATATCAACTTGAAAATGGAATTAGATTGACCCAAATCAGTGAAGTTCAGCCTGCTCCTGCATGCCAAAGTCGCTTTTCGAGTTTGCAATTCACATTCGAGTTGATGACTTTTTTCCCTATCAGCATAATCTCTTTGGGAGCAAAAACTGTTGGTGGCACATTGCTTCGTATTGTCTAATTCTATTCATTGGACTGAGTTCTGTTTAAGGTGAGAGAGAGAGAGGGGGGGACGACGACGACTTTTATTTCAAGAGTTTTCAAAATCGTGATTCGCTAATATTTCAACACCTTTGGGTTGATCACAATTAATGCTGAGATCACAGGCACCACCTCGGCGGGAGTATGATTTTTGAGCAGAATTTATTGAAACTTGGTTTCAGAGAAAAGCTTCAGAAGTGGGATGGTGGATGGACAGTTTTTTTCTCTTTTCATTTTAACAGAATTTTTCGAATCTACGTATCTTGAAATGTAAACAAACTAGTTATAAGGGGTAGGGGGGTTTAACTTTTTATTGGTCAATTACAAACGTTAACCGTCTTCTGTTTTTTGATTTTCAATGAAAATATCTTTGCAGATCCAGGAGTGACAATCAAGGAAGAGCTAGACGCTTCTTACTCATCTGCATGCACATCACTTCAGCCCCACCTTTGGCTCTCTGCTATGGATGTGCCGACATGCTCCACTTCAGGTAACTTGTCCTTACTCGTCTTGAAATGGCCCACTACGGCAATATCCCCCTCCTCTAATCTCACCAAAATTAAACTTATCTTCGGGGGGGGGGGGGGGGGGGGGGACAATTTAACCACATTTTAATTCATAATTTCATTAAATTACAATGCTCTGATCTACTTCAAATGCAATCCCCATGTAAACTGTGTCACAAACTACCAAAGACCTAACATAAACAACTATGATGAAATGGCTATGCTCTCAATAGTCATAGAATGAACAAGAGATTATGGATATCATGAGAGCCAAAACACCCTCACATCCAGAGTTGGGCGAAATCGTAATCATAAATACGATCATAGTCATAGGTTACGATTACACTTATGATTACGATCGTAGTCACAGTTTTCCTGTAGGTATATTCGTACTTAATCAAACTTTTTTGGCGACTGTAATCACAAG
Organism: Adelphocoris suturalis; assembly: GCA_030762985.1. Taxonomy (NCBI): domain Eukaryota; kingdom Metazoa; phylum Arthropoda; class Insecta; order Hemiptera; family Miridae; genus Adelphocoris; species Adelphocoris suturalis. The sequence continues at coordinate 9,361,973 of JAUMHS010000013.1, forward strand.
TTTTCGTTTTTTGTTGCGAGTTTGGCCGTATCAACCAATGTTCCCTATGAATAAGCCTGCTACCGCAGATTTTCACTCGTAATTACAGTCAAAATGATAATTTTTCCTGTGATTCAGTGGCGTAGTTTGAGGAGGGGCAGGGTGGGCAGAGCCCCTCCATAAAATATAGAGGATGCAGAATTTTGTTGTATGGATACAATCAAATTAATAATTTTACGCTTCCAACTTCAGTACCTAATACCTTCAATTAAAGAAGGTAATCAGTAAAACACAACTACTATTATTATACGATTCCGGTTGCCTAGCGACTTGAGACGCTCTTAGGCGGCTTTCACACTGCCCGCGATTTGAGCGAAGCGAAGCGATGCGATTACGCGCGAAAAAGACAAAACGCCGCGCGAGTAAGGTTTTTAAATGGGAGGAGGCGACGGGTGTTCACACTGCGAGCGGTAGAGGGCGGTTGCGAGCGATTTCGTGCGAGTGGCCTCTCGCAATCGCAAGGAACGTTGCGATTGAAGCGAGCGATTCGTGCGAGTTAATAGATTTCGCGCTCTCCAGTTTGTTGTGCATTGTAAATTATCATCTTCGGGAACATCTTTCCGGGACACCAAATACTCGACTGGTCTACTCGCTCGCCTGTAATCGCTAGCAGTGTGAACACATCATCGCATCGCATCGCTTGGAAGTTCGCGCCTCCATTCGCTTCGCTTCGCATCGCATCGCATCGCGGGCAGTGTGAAAATGAAGAAATTTTTATTAGGTTAGTTTCTGTAGGGGCAAAATAGCGTGGATATTATACAGCACCTTGGAGAGGAGTAAAATCGCCTAGTCAACGAAACGGAAATGTGGATACTACAAACTGAAATCAAGTCGTTCCCCACTACCTTCTGGGGCGAGCCCATATGCGAATTTTCCCTAAAAAAATATCCATTGTTCAGTATCCACCAATTCCCCTACGAACTTCCCCTACTTTTCACTGCTACTGATCATGGTTGGTTGTTCATTTCAAAACAGTTTCCCGTTGTATTATACCCATTCATTTACGAATAAAATCCCAGTTAAAATGAAGCAAGAATACAATAAATAGAAGCCTGCAGTGGTGATTGAAATAGTTTAATAGCATTTCTATTCTAACCTAGCATATTGCAGGTTTGAGTTTGTTTACATTTTTTTTATGTTTCTTGATCTCGGTTTCATGCCCTGTATTTCATTTCGCGTAGGTAGGTACCTACTTATATAAAACAATTGTATGATATTGTCCAGAAAAAGTTATTTTCACGCGGAAGTAACAATTGAGGATAAACCTGTATGTAAGACAGCAAGTCCACATAGGTTTATGAATTTGCATGCAGTAAATCTAGAATAATAGTATAATAAACCTAGTGCTCCTCAATTCATCGGTAGGTACCTATTCGTATTTATCGTAATTTTTCACGTTCTGATTAGTTTTTTGGATAATATTTTTTCTAAGTAGTATTTATGCTTTGATAATCCATAGGTAGGTTTATGAATATGAAAGCGTCCGTGATTTCAGATCATTACAAAAAGCCATTGAACACCTACCTACTTATACGAATGTTTGACAGTATATTAAGAGTCTTCGTATACTCAGCAACGAGCACTAAAAATTAATAGCAAAACTATAAAATAAAACGAAATTCTCGACTGTTGCCCCTCCATGAGAAATGACTCAGCTACGCCACTGCTGTGATTACACCAATAATCTTCGTTTTTTCAATGATTACTGCCGTAATCTTAGTTTTTCCTATGATTACAATTGATGTGTAATCACCTGAAAAACTAAGATTAAGGCAGTATTCACAGAAAAAACTAAGATTATGGCTGTAATCAAAGGAAAATTTATAATTACGACTGTAATTACATTCACAAATATTCGGTAATGTGCTTATTTATAGGGTATATCTGTTGTTACGGCTAACATAATATTAAAAACTTGTGATTACGAATAAAATTACAGAAAACCTGTGTTTACGAATGTAATTGTAATCATGTCTCCAGGTTCTTTGATTATAATCCCAATTGTAACCACAAATCTAAATTCCTATGATTGAAATCGTAATTTTGATTGCGATTACACCCAACTGCTCACATCTACCCCTGATGTGGCTGTGAGGGGGAGCTCTAGGATTATAAACTACATAATGAGGAACAGCCGAATTCATCCTTCCTCCCTCACTCCCTACCAAAGTAACTGGGTGGTATTGATGGCATAGAATTGATTTGTTCAGAACTGGCGATTTGTTAGAAATTAGCATTAAGGCTGTTCAAACCCTTCCTCAGGAGGTTGTAGTATCATAAAATTGTAAGTAGTTGATCAATTTTCACACTTCAAAGCTTGGTTAGTTCAATTTCGTTTGTACTTGCTCCTAAACCAAAGAAAACTTTATATATAATTACATAAAATTGAAATTGTATAAAATTTGATATGATTTTTGAGCTTAAAATTGGTACATGGGGGTTTTCAAGTGAGCTGAATCCGCATCTGAGGTCAAAAGTGTGAAATTCCGAAACATTAAAGTTCCCCATTGAGGTGTGGACAGCTTGGAAAATATTTCGTTCGTAAATACGGTTGTTCATTATAACTACCTTCATTTCTCCCTTCCATCATGAAATTGGTATTTCCAACATTTTTGCTTAACTAGACGAAAACTGCAACCGAACACAAAAGAATCATCCTGGCTTACATCTGGTTTTGGATTTGGTTTAAGAATGGTCTGAAACTGATTTGTTATCTGGTTTTCTGGATCGTTTATTTTTTCTCTTATGCTTGGGTTGTCCCACAACAAACCCCCCTTAAACAATGAGGAATGCCCGCATGTTTGTTTTACATTTTTAAATGAAAGCAGGTGAAACTCTAGGAATACAGACACCAGCCGCTCTAGGATATTCTACTAGGAGTAGTTTTCTTTCTATTATCTTACAATGTTTAGCTAAAAAACTAAGTCATGGCACTGGTCCCACCTGGGCAGGACCCCCCCCCCCCCTCCCTATCTAGCATGACGTCACATTTTGCCAAAACTTTGAGCAATAATAAATATTAAACCATCCATTGTGGGAGAGTAAGGATGGTTTCATAAATTGTCAGAATGAAACCTACCTTCATTTAAAAATAGTAAACGCAACATTTTCAGACTAAAAAGACTCCGCATTTTAATATTGCGTGCCTTTGATTTTCGTAGTTTTTCCCTATATGACCTAGGTTCAGAGGGACGTCCTTAAAAGGATGGCAGTTAATCTGCTGTATACTTGGTAATTTTTCTGGCATATTTCACTACCTGATACTTATCGAACCAGCTGATGAGTGTTTTATATATATCTTTGTTTAGATCTCGATCCAGATGGGGAGATCAAGATTGAGCTAGTTCACACCGACGAGGAGATTGAGACTGATCCCCTTTCTGCCGATGATCACTCGAAAGGTAACAGCCTTCCTGAAGGAACTGCCAGAATACTGTGACATTAGATTTAGAAGGAGAACTTCTAATTAATCATTCTCAATGTTGTAATGGATATGGATAGTCCTCCTAGATTCTTGGAAATGCTACCCCTTGGCATATTCCTGAGGTTATTCAACCTGCAGGATATCCTCTGGGTGAAGCAGGTTAATCGCTTCTCCCCTTTGACCTTTGAAGGAGGAACCACTACATTTCCATCACCTCCATGGTCTTAACCTTTTTGCGCCTGACTTTAAAATGCCCACGCGGCTTTAAAGGGCCTGCTCGGACCAAGACAGCTCTCCTGTCCTGACTTATTTTGCAGTCTTCTGTTCCGCCTTCTAAAAACCATTACAGTTTCAAAATTCGTTCTAGTTTCACCAAATTTTGAGATAATGTTTATTACTTCATACAGTATTCAATCACGTAAAAATTTCTAGTGTTTTTCTATATTCAACCGTTTTTCTAAACAAATTTGTTACAAAAATGAGGTGAAAATCAAAATAATTCAACTTCAAACACAGACAATCAGAAGATCACAAGATAATCACAAGTTCAATTATTTCTTCGTCCGTGAAAGCACGTCAATTTCACAGAAATTAACACGGATGGAATAATACAAGACAAACTCGTACGAAAGGGCAATCGGTTCTGGAGCTTCTGTGAGGAGAATGGTAAATCCTCCCTCCCCCGCCCAGTAATGTCGAATGTTCAATGTAAACACAGTCCAAAGTCTTCAAACTACTGCTCTGAGTCCGAAAAACCATGGATGAAAGTAGGAAAAGTGAATGTTTTGACGTCATAACAACACGAAAAGCAAATTGTATATATGCGGAGCCCGGCAGGGAGGTGATCTAAGGTCATACTGTATATATGTAGACCTCGGCAGTGACGTTCACCTAGGTAGATCCGCATATATTCTATGGTTTAGGTATTATTTTCAATAATGAACCTTTGTAATCAAACTGAATATGGCGATAAATTGTGGACTTCTCTTGGAATGGAGCCAAAAAACGGGGGAAAACGCTTAGATTAGATAACGAAAATGAAAATACAAAAAGTCCAGTCATGAAGCATGACCCCATGAAGGAACTTTTGAAGAAATCTTCGACTTTGGGTCTGCGTGCTAGTACGTACATAAATAGAACTTTATTTAAAGTTATTAAAGTTAAATTTATTTAACAGTATTAAAGCTACATCAAGTCCTAAAACAGTTGAGCGTAAAACATTAAAGAGAGCGACCGAGAGAATTGGAGGACGGAATATTTCACAGAGTAAACTCATCAGTTGTGATTACTTTTTTTTTTTTTTTTTTTTTTTTTTTTTTTTTTTTTTTTTTTTTTTTTTTTTACAAGCACCTACTACCTACGTTTTAAACAGCATGGTTCTAGGATTGGTTATACAGGGATACTTCCATAAGAGTAGTTCAATCTGAATTTGGACAATGTTTCATGCAAATATTACCGATTTTTACAACTAGCGAACGGCATTATTTCGATTTTTGACTGATTTTTCAACTTTGAAATTTTTGAAAACTTGATACATATTCTTATAGGAAATTTTACGCTGATTCCGAATATACCACATGTTAGTATGCTGAAAAAATTATTTCGCACAACAAATTGCAAAAAACAGGCTATTTTGAAATTTGTGACTACATTTTTGAAAATTTCAACCCGAAGATGTAATCCGATCATGCTGGACAACGAACTTGAACTTTCGTTTTGTGTCCTTAACATTTTAAAATTTGTTTGAAGTTTCTAACACAATTCTACGGACAGTTATCGTCTGGAATGACACATACATACATACATACATACATACATATATACATACATACATAAAAAAATGCGTTAAACTTCAGAATATGATTCAAAATAGCCTGAAACGGATTTCTGCATAAAATTTTTTCAAAAATTCACATTCTACAAATTTTGAGACGAGAGCAATAGCTTAATTTTCTTCAAAAATTCGCTAACATACGAACTTAATGGCACTCTGAGAGTGGTCAGCACGGTCTATCAAAAAAACGTAAATCACATTACGTTCAAACCTTGGAAGTCGACACAAAACTTCATTTGCCCCCTTCTTTGAAAAACTGGATCTGGTAGAACCTTATAAAACCGGAAGATGTTCCTCATATGCCAAAAAAACTTTTTTGTGGTCACGATTATGATCATAGTTAACTTCTCCATCACCACTAAGTTTGAATTTTTTGATTTGTCACTGTAGAGTAGAATGCGCGATATTATGGGCCTTAGCTGCTATTATTTATGCTTGTTCCTGCTAACACTTCATGCACAGCAGCAACTATTTTAGCTTCTGAGGGGGGGTTAATGTCCACTGAACTTCGTGGCATCTAAAAAAGATTGATTTTCTTATAGTAATAACGAAATTGACCGTATTGGGTTAATTTTATACTCCTAATCTTATTTTATACAATATTGTTTCAGATATTGTACCCAGGGCCGCCACATCGGGTTGCATGTACCCAGGGCCGGCCTTGGGTACAACGAAAAATCGGCCCTAGGTACAAAGATCTATCAAAAATCAAAAACTTGCATACCTTCTATAATTCTTGATTAAATCCTATAAAGCCATTCAGAACTCTTTCATAAGATGTTAACCATATAGTAGAACCATAGAAACGTGAATATTTTTTCTTACCTTGTTCACTTGCACCTCAAAAACACTCAAACTTTTTACAGCAGTGGTCGAGAACACCGTACAAAAACTTTTGACAGCCCTCACGAGCTATCACCTGTTATCATGGATACTTGATTCGGATTTTTTATATGTGCCTGGAAAAGGCTATGCAGCATGGTAAACACACCACGGTTATAATCTTTTTTTCCGCTACAACTTTTGATCGGCCCTGGGTACACCTGGTTACCCTACTTTGTGAATTTGATTTAATAATACAATTATATTTATCACAGGTTCTTACTTTTTTCGGCTAGGTGGGTAATTGTGGAAGGGAAACGTTATTAGACGACAGTCAGAGGGAGATCGAATACCTAACCTATTCCTAAAACTGTGGTCACCCGTACGTCAGGTTATGACGACTACACGTAGGACGGGATTCCTATGAAAGCGTTTTTCCTGCCTACGTGTAGGTGGGCCTTTTTCCCGTACACGCGTAGTTCTACACGTTGACGCGTAAATTCGCGCATGCGCAGTTGGTATTTCAGTCTTTTTGCTTACACGGGTAGAAAATTACGGGAAGTACAGAAACTCTCTAATTATTGAAATCCGTTAAGAATAGAGTAAATAGTACACTTCATTTCCCCCTCCATCATCCCTCCTCAAAGTAAACCTTCATCAAAATGAAATCTCCGATTTTTGCATATCTGAACCCAAAGAATTCAAAAATAAAATATCTATCATGTTTTATTGGAGTTAGGTACCTCCTCGAATTACCCCCACCAATCATAAATGTGAAACTCCAAAGGTTTATTGCTTAACTAAACTTATATCTGGGACGAACAAAAAATTAATAATTAAAAACAAACCCAAAACACCTAATGGAGGGACTCGTGTCCCTGGTAAATATATTTTGCCATGAGGAATCAAACCCAAGCCTCCTGCGCAATAGTTAACTAGCATAGCAACTGTGATACCCAGTTCTTGTAAAAACAAAAAACGAAAGATTAGCATCCTTTGAGCATATACCGAAGCCTAGACTTGATAAACGGACTAAAGTTTCCCTCATTATGGGAAACAAATGGATGCACGTACAGCAACCCGGATGGTCTCATTCGATTCGTGGCGCCTCATTGTTCACAAATCAAACGAAACCATTAAAAATAAACCTAAATACCCTTTGGTTTCCAAACTTTTCGAGATCTTGATATTAAATATTTCAGCCTTTGAATACCACCCTTTAGGACTGACTGATAGTGATTCCAATGTTACTGGCTCATCTCCGGCTGACGTATGATTTTTGAGCGAAATTTCATTAAATTTGGTCCTGTAGTTTTGCGACAAAGCTTTGAACGGGTGGAAAAGTGGAATATATATTATATATATATATATATATATATATATATATATATATATATATATATAATAATAGATTAATAAATTTAGAATAGAAATTTCACAAATAAAAGATGAAAAGTAAGTAAATCTGATATTTAGAATTGTATTCTTGATCACAGAAAAGTAGGTAGAGAAAGAAATGATTTAACTTGCGTTCTTCGGGACAATCGTATCCATGGCCGAGATAATAATAATTATTTTGATATATTTTCAATTAATCATTTAAGTTGAGGCCAGGTGGTCGATTAGCTCCAAGTACCCATCTATGCGCTCTTTCTGATTGCTGCAGCATTCTGTCATTGGCAGTATCAGGTAGCTTCTTCAAGACTTTCACGCCAAAACACTGGTCAAATGTTGCGTCATGGGATGATGCGTGAACCTTCACTGGGAGTGGCCGAGATTGGTTTACAGACGCCCTATGATTGTTCATTCTTAAATTTAGGGTCGTTGCTTTACCAACATAGAACGCAGTTGACTCTGTGCACTTTTTGCAAACAAGCTGGTACACACACATTTTGGACTGGCACTCTGCCACACCTCGACACTCGTATGTGTAATTGGTATTGGCAGAGGAGAAGTCTGACCCTTCAATAACCAAATTGCACAGCTTACATCTTGCTCGTTGACATGGATGTAAGCCTTGTTGTTGTGGCTCTGAGGGCTGCGATCGTGGATGGCGATGAGACAAGATCTCCCCAATATTTTTTCCTTGTCGGAAGGTCACTCGAGGTTTTTCAGCAAAGATGTCACGGGTTAGTGAGCTAGATGACAAGATAGGCTGTAACTCACGGAGGATAGAATTCAGCTTTTGAGCCCCAAAGAAAAATGTTGTGACCAATGGAACCTGGTTCGTGAGTACTTTTGGTCTCTGCTGGTAGGTAACACTTGCTGGAACTATTCTGTCTGTTACAAACTTTCTTGGGTAACCCCTCTCCATCAGCTTATCTCGCACTGTAGAAATATACCCTTCTAGCTTTTCCCGGTTGTTGCATATTCGGTGACCTCTAACTGACAGAGATCTTGGGATCGCACGTTTCCTGTGAGGGGGGTGGCAGCTATCATAGTGCAGGTATAGTTGCTTGTTGGTAGGTTTCACGTGCACTGCTGTTGTGATCACCCCGTGCTCCAGCGTAATGTCGACGTCAAGAAAGGTTGCGTGAAATGAAGAGAAAGACCAGGTAAATGTCACTGAATATTGGGAGTTGAGTTCTCCTAGAAACAATTGTAATTCTTCTTCACCATGCGTCCATATCAGAAAAATATCGTCTATGAAACGCTTCCATATGAGTGGCATCTTCTCCCTGTTTGACAGAAAATGATTTTCCAAGTTGGCCATGAATAGATTCGCGTAAGACGGCGCCATTCGAGTCCCCATAGCAGTTCCTCTCTTTTGTAGGTATGTTTGGTTGCCGAATTTGAATACATTCATGGTCAAGACATACTCTGCTAATTTCACCACAAAGTTTGTGGATGGTGTTTGTGGTTCTGGACGTTCCTGGAGAAATTCGGTTAGAGCATGTAATCCCTCATTATGTGGGATTTCTGTGTAGAGCGAGTTTACGTCAATGGTGGCCAGAATAACATTAGCAGGAATTCTTATTTCTCGAAGTACACTAAGAAAGTGTTCGGTATCCTTGACGAAGGAAGGTTGGCTCTGCACGATGGGCTGAAGGTATGAATCAACATAAGCCGATATTCTTTCTGTCACACATCCAAAACTTGCCACAATTGGACGTCCTGGCGGAGGATGGTCAGGAAGAGAATAATGCTTATGGATTTTAGGGAGTAAGTAAAAGTCAGGACATTTAGGGTCTTCAGGGACCAATATCTCCATGTCTTTGGAGCTCAGTCCTTCCCTTCTACCATTTCGTTTGATGTACCTTTTAAGTTCCGTTGCCAAATCGTGAGTTGGGTCCCTGTCCAAAATTTCATAAAACCTTGTGTCCCTCAATTGCCTCAGTGCCTCACGTTCATAATCAGTGCTATTCATTACTACAACTGTTGAGCCTTTATCTGCCGGCAGGATCTTGATACTTTCATCAGATTTCAACGACTTCAATGCATGGCGTTCAGTTGGAATCAAGTTATTTCTTGGAGTGAGAGAGCCAAGAAAAGTATATATATATATATATATATATATATATATATATATATATATATATATATATATATATATATATATATATATATATATATATACGTGTGTGTGCAATAGCTTCAATCTCCACGAACATTTGGTAAAAGACTACCTAGTTTTAGATAAATTCAGATAGATTTCCCTTCAATGGCTCGAATAGATCCACCATTAAGGGACTTACCTACCAACCTTCCTGGTTTCCTATTTCTTCTGTGTCACTGATATAATATAACATTGTAATACAACCGCTTTATGTAGTTATTAGTTGAACTAATATGCTATGCGAATGACAAATGATACGTACATACTAGCACTTACCTCATTTCGAAAAATAAAGGCACATAGATTTCAATATTTTATCTTAAATAGTTAACCTGTTAAAAACTCACGATTTCGTGTTCTCAATCCGTGAGTTGAACGTTGAAGTTGATTAGTGATTGGTCTTGTCTCAGATGTTTTCAAGTTATGTTGAAACACGATAGGTATGAAGTTGCTTTTAGTGACCAATGTCCACTTGATCCTGCTTGATTAAACCTCATGGTGGTACGCCATGCTTATCTGTTCCTCATTTCTTTTTTTCCTGGTAATGTAATGCTAATATTACCATAATGATTTCCACTCTTCACATACAATGTGTCTTCTCCCTTCCAGGTATTGACTATTATAGTTTAATAGCATTCGAGGGTCAATACGGCTTTTGTTTGAATGAATGATAAAAATGATCTCATCTCACTTTTATCTCATTTACTATGTGACACAACTCACGATTGAATATTTTCCAATTCTTTTCAGATTGGAAGCTGAAACCGTGCTCAGTTGTATTGGAACGACTCGATGCGTCTGTCTTGTCTCAATTCGATAAAGGTACGACTCTATTCCAACTAACAACATTATAAAATAGTGACTATTCTACGTTTTAGTGAATTTTCGTAGAAAAGGGCATTGGCTCCAAAAGTTTAAAAATCAAAATTTTCTTCATTGAAACCCGTTTTGAGGCATTCTGAAATGATTCTTGGATTTGAATGCTTTTTAGCAAATTTTTGAAGAAAATTAAGCTATTGCTCTCGCCTCAAAATTTGTAGAATGTGAATTTTTGAAAAAAAATTTATGCAGAAATCCGTTTCAGGCTATTCTGAATCATATTCTGAAGTTTAACGCATTTTTTTATGTATGTATGTATGTGTCATTCCAGACGATAACTGTCCGTAGAATTGTGCTAGAAACTTCAAACAAATTTTAAAATGTTAAGGACACAAAACGAAAGTTCAAGTTCGTTGCCCTGCATGATCGGATTACATCTTCGGGTTGAAATTTTCAAAAATGTAGTCAAAAATTTCAAAATAGCCTGTTTTTTTGCGATTTGTTGTGCGAAATAATTTTTTCAGCATACTAACATGTGGTATATTCGGAATTAGCGTAAAATTTCCTATAATAATATGCGTCAAGTTTTCAAAAATTTCAAATTTGAAAAATCAGTCTAAAATCGAAATAATGCCGTTCGCTAGTTGTAAAAATCGGTAATATTTGCATGAAACATTGTCCAAATTCAGATTGAACTACTCTTATGGAAGTATCCCTGTATAACCAATCCTAGATCCATGCGTCTTTAAATCTACAAGATTAGTTTAATAATAATAAAGTATGAGTACCTCCTAATTATTTTTAATAATTTGATTCCATGTTTGTCTATCAAAATCATAAACTAAAATTTCTCTACACGATCAATAGCGACTGAAATGTCGAAGATTTCTTCAAAAATTCGCTCATGGGGTCATGCTGCATGGCTGGACTTTTTTTTTTACGATTCTGACGGTACGTGGCGGTAAGGCATCCTCAGCTGATCTGATGACAATCGAAAACCTTACGGACTAACACGAATTGGCTCCTGTTCCTAAAACAAATGAAGGTGGACCACAAACTCGAAACTCCATACGTCGCTGCCCAACGGCTTCCGGTACCTTATACACAAATGATAACCTTAGTGAATTTATTCATTAACTACTGGAAGAGCTTCCAATGCCAGGATACTCGTCCAGCGTGAATCAACCTTTCAAACTTTGAATATTTGAACCAAGAAATCAAAATCTTGAAAAAAAAAAAAAAAAAAAAAAAAAACCCTGCAAATTATTTCACAAAGGTTTATTATTTTTCATTCAATTGAGTAATCGTAGTTTTAGTTGGCTTGCGTACGTCATAAGGCCCGTCCAGGCTCCTCGGCGTGTCCTATTTCGAGTTGCCACAACCTATACTTCTATAATTATATACGCATGTTCATATTTCTCGATTTGAGCTCCTATCTATTCAAATAGTTATTGCCTTAATAATATCATTGTCTAAGTACGTACGAAAAGTCGAGAGGATATGTTATTAAATATGCGTAGGAAAAGCATTGGTATTAACACACAAATATGACCTAGGAAAAAACATATATTCATGCCTCGAAGGAACGCTGTACCCACCTCATGGTGTTATGGCGCCTCCTCTCACTCCACCCTTGCTCACCCCCCTCACCACCCACCGTGACCCCCTGCCAGGCGTGCGTCTAACACGTCCTAAAAGACACTTTTTCGTCGGTTTTTGGCCCATAGCATCTATGCAAGTAAAGCGATCGGGATGGTTAAACGTTAGGACCAATTAGACCCCAAATGGAGTCTATGTGCGAAAGAACAGGTTTTTTAAGCTCCCTCCTTCAGCAGCCGTGGATTTTTGCGATGGCAGAGAAAAATATCAACCATAATGACCCCAATTTCGGCAGCATTGTTCGTTCCGTTTTGTGTGAAAGTGATTAAAGTGATTAAAAAATATCTAAGAATCTAAGCTGGGAGAAATTCGAAAAACATCAGTTGACTTAAAGAAATGGCAACTCAACTATAAATGTTAGACATTTGACGGTAACGTTTGTTATGAGAAAATTAAAATTTTTTCATACGTGCCAAGCACAAAAAAAAAA
>JAUMHS010000013.1:9374580-9434197 GCA_030762985.1 Adelphocoris suturalis
TTTTTTCATATCTCTCTAAAGTTTTCAACAAAGTCTAAATGCAAATTCTGTTAATTATAATTCTAATGAATGAATTCTCCAAACCCTTACTTACATTACCCTTAATGAATTATCTAAAAATTCCTTGATTCAATTAACGTTTTTGAAATATCAGATTTTTATTTATGTGGGAGACCTTAGATACATCGCTAGTATGTCCGGTGATTTTTCTTGATGAAATTAAACAGACTTTGCGTGTGCCGCGAAACTCATAGTATAATACATACACAAACGACAAACACATAGTACCTACACAAGTAAACCTACACAAACTCAAAGTAGTAGTAGACAAACGACAAACTTTCAAAATCAAATAAGAACTAAATCACTCGCGACGAAGTTGTGGAAACCCATTTCAAAACGGAAGTTAGTGAAAAACGTTGTCTATTTCCACGAAAAATAAAAAAGTTACACTGTTAAATCGATTTCTACGGTTAGGCCATCATCAGTAACAAACAATAACTGAAGACACATTAGAAAGGACACAGCTTTTATAGTAACAGGTGAAGGGAGATTGAATCCCATCGGTCAAGAGAAAGGAAAGGGACAGGAGGTACAACCAATTAAGTGCAAACAAGGTGGGGGGGGATTATAGCTAATTAGATGAAGTGAAAGGGGGAAAATAACTAAATATGGTTTCAACATTGTGAAGGGATAATTCCAAGCTTTATAAAAATGGACCTATCAGTGGTGAAATATATTGAGGTACCTATATCCTCATTTAAACATTTACCAGATCTGTCACTTTTGATAATTTCGAATTTTTTCAAGTACATTCACATACCTCCCTTCGGACAAACAACAAGAAATTCTACAAACTGTCTATCTGTCAAATCAGTATTGTAACTATGATTGGATTCCTTAAGATGTTTCGCAAATGTAGACTTACCCTTATTTTCCCTGAAATCCTCCTGATGCTCGTCTATTCTTTCCCTGAATTTCCTACCAGTTTGACCGCAATATTCGTAGCCACAAAAACATTTTAGTTTATAAACCCCACTTTTATCCTGAACATTGATTTTGTCCTTAACGGATCCTAGTAATGATTTAAGACTATTTTTAGTTCTAAAACCTACTTTGTAACCTCTCGATGATAGAATTTTGCCGATTTTATCCGAAATTTTCCCATAATAAAGTATACCTTTTTTTTCTTCAAAATTTACAACTTCCCTGGCCAGATTGGAAACTGTTTCCCTACTCTTTTTCTTAAGAACATTATCCCATATGGTATCAACGAGATCTCCTCCATATCCGTTCCTAGCCGCTATGCTTTGATAATGGATTTTTCTTTTGATAAATTTTGTTCACTCATTAGAATAGACAGTGCTCGGGTAATCATACTATGGAAGGCTGCATGCTTATGGACTAAAGGGTGATTTGAAGTACTATGGATAGTTTAGTTATATCGCTATATGTATCTTTTCTATAAATTGAAAAATCATGCTTTTCGTTACCAAAGAGATGGATAGATCTAAAAAATTTAGTTTATTTCCGCCGAATTCGAGGGTAAATTTGATAAAGGGATCTAATTTATTGATTTTTTCGTGAAAAGAATTTAGTTGTCTTTTTATGCCGTTCCATAGAACGACAATATCATCGACATTTCTATACCAATAGAGAAGATCATTTGTGTATCATGTGACAGATCTGGTAAATGTTTAAATGAGGATATAGGTACCTCAATATATTTCACCACTGATAGGTCCGTTTTTATAAAGTTTGGAATTATCCCTTCACAATGTTGAAACCATATTTAGTTATTTCCCCCTTTCACTTCATCTAATTAGCTATAATCCCCCGTCACCTTGTTTGCACTTAATTGGTTGTACCTCCTGCCCCTTTCCTTTCTCTTGACCAATGGGATTCAATCTCCCTTCACCTGTTACTATAAAAGCTGTGTCCTTTCTAATGTGTCTTCAGTTATTGTTTGTTACTGATGATGGCCTAACCGTCAAAATCGATTTAACAGTGTAACTCTTTATTTTTCGTGGAAATAGACAACGTTTTTCACTAACTTCCGTTTTCAAAATCAAAATAAAGTAAAAGAGTTTGTGATATCTTTGGTCGCGACGCTCAGTTATGTCCAAAGCGCTGAAAATTTTTTCGAAGATACTATCTGTATTTCAGCACCGTAGGTCAGTTAGGAAAGAACTTCGATCAGGGGTCCCTCAGCTGAGCAGTCTCTCCTCCATTCCTTATAATAAAATTGAGGTGTAAACGTACCAATGGCGCTCAATTTAAAATTTCAGCACCATAGGTCGATGAGAATGAAATTAGCCTGTGAAGCCACAGAGCAGATTAATGAGCCTCCGTACCTTGTATTTGTATCCTAGGTGCCACAATTACAGTTCATTTCAAATGTTAGCACCGTCGATCAGTTGAGAACGAAATAGCTCTACAAAACCAAAACATAAGAAACAAAGCATTTGGGAGACTTTAGGTCAGTTCCACTTGGTAACTGCTCCCTAATAATCAAATCACTTGGTAACTGCTCCAAAATCAAAATTTCCACTCGCATTTTATTAGCGAATTTTTGAAGAAAATTAAGCTATTGCTCTCGCCTCAAAATTTGTAGAATGTGAATTATTGAAAACATTTTATGCAGAAATCCGTTTCAGGCTATTCTGAATCATATTCTGAAGTTTAGCGCATTTGTTTATGTATGTATATATGTATGTAAGTATGTAGTATGTATATATGTATGTGTCATTCCAGACGATAACTGTCCGTAGAATTGTGCTAGAAACTTCAAACAAATTTTTAAAATGTTAAAAACACAAAACGAAAGTTCAAGTTCGTTGGCCAGCATGATCGGATTACATCTTCGGGTTGAAATTTTCAAAAATGTAGTCAAAAATTTCAAAATAGCCTGTTTTTTGCGATTTGTTGTGCGAAATAATTTTTTCAGCATACTAACATGTGGTATATTCGGAATCTGTATCAGTATTTCAAAGAATATGTATCAAGTTTTCAAAATTTCAAAGTTGAAAAATCAGTCAAAAATCGAAATAATGCCGTTCGCTAGTTGTAAAAATCGGTGATATTTGCATGGAACATTGTCCAAATTCAGATTGAACTACTATTATGGAAGTATCCCTGTATAACCAATCCTAGAACCATGCTGTTTAAAACGTTGGTAGTAGGTGCTTGTTAAAGATTTCTTCAATAATTCGCTCATGGGGTCATGCTGCATGACTGGACTTTTTTCTCACCATTTTTCCTTTGTATAGTTGTGATTCGACAAAAAATTAAATCACTTGATTAGTTGTAGAGCGGTTGCATTGGTTCAGTCGTTACTCCTCCCCATTCAATATTTATTTAAAATTGCCTACCTACCTACTAGCTAGTTTGAAAATTGAAAAAATAAAAATAAATAAAATAGGTGTAGGTTGTTGGAGTATTGAGACTAAGCACAAACGTTTTTCTTTCAGTCGCGTTGGTCTTATCGGGTCTCGTAACGGCAGCCGTTGGAATGGACGTGTTAATGGCGATTTTCCTTCTATGTGCTGTTTATAAAGTAAGATAATAGAAAAACTGACAAGTTACTAACTACTTCCCAGGAACCATTTCGACTGGTACCTACCATTACTTGTAATCTAATATTATTTATAAGTACTTCTACCTACGAAGCAATAGGTAGTTAGAAGCGGTTTACGAGCCGATTTCACGGCGAAGGAATGTTGAAACGAACGAAATACAAATTGTATAGTAATTTAAGAAGTTCTCTACTGATTTATGTACAGAATCAAACAAGAATCCAACTTTTCTGTTGTGTTTGCTAAATGACACTGATATGTCACGTTAGGGGGGTTAAAAAAAATTTTTTTTTTTTGGAATTTCTTATCCCCATTGTTTTTTTGCTTCCTCGGTATGTCAGGATGACCCTCCTAAAATTTTAGAAAAAATTATTAATCCTACAAACTTTACCTTGGTCGATTTTGGCCAGTTATCGACTGCTATCGTAAGCCAACCTCCGAGGCCGGGCGTGGTGATGATTTGAAGGACGGATTTCAGTTTTTTTGAGCCAATTTATGGGTTTTTGCATGCGCTGAACACGATGAGCTTATTTATTTTACGCTCCGTCTACTAGTTATTTGGTAACTGGCAGAGGGTGCTGCTAGGAGATAAGTAAAAATCGAAAATTTCACCGAAAATGGCCTGGTTTAAGAATTGTACAAGAAACATGCTATTATGGTCGGATAATATGCTTTGGCATGTTCTGAACATGATCCCGTTTTTTACTATACTTTTTCGCCGATGACTGCTTCGTTTATCGTCCATAAGCCTCAAATTAATTGTAGGGTAATTGACAAATTCACCCTAATTTCACCGGAAATTATGTCGCGTTGATCATTTAAGGTCCCGAAGTACCTTGTGCCGATAAAATTTGGCATTTTCCAGGATACTCGGTACAAAGCCGTTCGTAATTTGGCAAGGTCTTGAACCGGCATTGTACTTATTCGCCAAATATAGCGGCAAAATGGAGAAAATAGCTAACATTTTTCGGTAAAATTCCTTAGTTTCCATCGGTTTTCCGGGGCCAAATTCGTAGTTCTGAATTGTCTGAACTGTGATTGGATCGTTTGAGCGTAGGGTTAGCTGAGTTCTGTATGTCGCCAAAAACCCTCATATATATATTCTCCCGATATATAGGTATAGTAAGTTCATAAACAGCTCGAAAAACGTCAAGTAATATCTACAATTGAGTTTACCTATGCGCAAGTTCTAGATAGGCATTCTTCGGGTAATCACATGAATTGTTTGCTTTTTTATCGCGCGCTGCCGCATCGCCAAATACCTACACATCCAATCACAGTTCAGACAATTCAGAACTACGAATTTGGCCCCGGAAACCGATTGAAACTAAGGAATTTTACAGGAAAAATGTTAGCTATTTTCTCCATTTTGCCGCTATATTTGACGAATAAGTACAATGCCGGTTCAAGACCTTGCCAAATTACCAACGGCTTTGTACCGAGTATCCTGGAAAATGCCAAATTTTATCGGCACAAGGTATTTCGGGACCTTAAATTATCAACGCGACATAATTTCCGGTGAAATGAGGGTGAATTTGTCTATTATCCTACAATTAATTTGAGGTTTATGGCCGATAAACGAAGCAATCATCGGCGAAAAAAGTATAGTAAAAAACGGGGTCATGTTCAGAACATGCCAAAGCATATTATCCGACCATAATAGCATGTTTCTAGTACAATTCTTAACCAGGCGACAGCTTTTTCGGTGAAATTTTTGATTTTTACTTATCTCCTAGCAGCGCTCTCTGCCAGTTTACCAGATAACTAGTGGACGGAGCGTAAAATAAATAAGCTCATTCAAAAACCCATAAATTGGTCCAAAAAAATTGAAACCCGTCCTTCAAATCATCACCACGCCTGGCCTCGGGGGTTGGTTTACGATAGCAGTCGATAACTGGCCAAAATCGACCCAGGTAATGTGGGTAAGATTAATAATTTTTTGCTAAAAATTTAGGAGGGTCATCCTGACATACCGAGGAAGCAAAAAAACAATGGGGACAAGAAATTCCATTTTTTTTTTTTAAGCGAATTTTCTTAGAAAATAAAGCTATTGCAATGGCTCCAAAAATTTTAAAATAAAAATTTTCAAAAATTTTCTTCATCGAAATCTGTTTTGAGGCATTCTGAAATGATTCCTGGATTTTAACGCTTTTTTATATGTATATATATATATATATATATATATATATATATATATATATATATATATGTATGTGTCATTCCAGACGATAACTCTCGATAGAATTGAGATAAAAACTTCGTTCTTTCGCCAAAAAATCAAGCATTTCAAAAAAAGAAAGGATAAGTTCGTTGGACAACACTTTTTGAGCACATTAAATTGGTCAAATTTCAAAAATGTACTTGAAAAATCACTAAAAACGGCAAAAAAACTGATAAAAATTAACAAATTTCTATTTTTTAGCAGAATGCTACTCGAAAAAAATTAATCGAACATGAACTAGGACATTTAAAAATTTAAGCACAAAATCGTACTGAAAAATGTACTTGAATTTCTTTAAATTAAGCTAAAAATCGATAGGAACACTTGAAAAAATCGTAAAAATCCACAAAATCGTTTGTTCATTGGAATATTACTGACAAAAAGTTAATTTGCTATAAAATGTATAATGAAATTTTTATTTGTCCCCAAAGTGCTCAAATTTTAACAGAATTTAACATGTATGTACAGTATTTAAAATGTAATACGACCGTTTATGAAAATTCGCTCATACGATCATGCTGCATGACTGGGACTTTTTTTTACCACCCTAATGTCACGTACAGTGTTGGGCATAATCTTACGGTCGAATACAAATACGATTGTAATCACGATAATTATTCGTTGATTCTGAGCCAACTGCGATTACATTCGTATTCGTGTAATCGTATTCGTCTGTCTGCGATTACACGAATACAACCCATAAAAATGCGTCACGGTCATCAATTTCAATAGGGCGTCCCTCCTATAATATGCGACGCCTTGTTAATATTACCTAGCTTCAGAGGGACGTCCTATTGGAATAGATTTGAGACAAATAGGTTGGGCTCCTATCGTTGAAGTTGCTTTAAGTACGTCCCTCTGAAGCTAGGTAATATTAGCAAGGCTTCGCATATTATAGGAGCGACGTCCTATTGAAATTGATGACCGGCAGCATTTGTGTTTATCGATTTACGTAAATAAGCGCCTTCACCTTGTTGAGAATCTGATTTCCTTTCATGGTCACGACACTCGATAAGTGAGAAGTTACTGTGGGGTGTTCATCATCGAATGTCATGTTTTGAACGTAGCTGTCAGCTGTCTAAGTTGTGGAATCGACATTCTACCTACCTTTCATCGATCTGCCCTGTAAATGCACCTACGTTAACTTCCTTCGGTAGGTCAAACGTCCAATCAGCAGTATTGACTAGATCTGGAATTGACAAGACTATTGATGAATTTGTATGCTTGAAACATATTTGAATTCAAATGTCTAGGTTTTCATTTCAGTAAAATAATTTTTGTTATTGATTCTATACGACAAATCGCCTGACATACTACCTATCGTAACATTTGTGAAAATTAAATTGAAATCAATACAAATGACGCAGCTTCATTAGTAAAATTTCAACTTATTTACTTATTTGACACCTCCCTACCGACTAATGTTCGATCATGTTATGGAAGCGTATGTTGAATAGTTTTTTTTTTTTTTTTTTTTTTTTTTTTTTTAACGTAGGCAGGTGAAATCTTTAAGATCCTAAGGTGGTAATCGGATCTCGTAAGATACCCAAGAGGGTACCTCCGGGTTATGTGAGATTGAAACACACTAAAACCTCACCTTCCTTTTCCCACGTTGGAACTCAGCCTGGAACTGTTTAACACATTACTTCAGGCCAAGTCCTTGAGAAATTTCTTCAATCCTCTCTATCCATGTGCTCCCTCCTCCTCTGTCTCTCCCGTTCCAAGATGATCTTTTTCTGGAGGATGTCTTCAACGTAGGCAGCTACAAATTTCCATTTTTGCTCTCGTTCAATCATTTTGGCTACTACCATCTCCGGTGTCACGTCTTGAGGTGGTAATTCCAGAGCAACCTGCAGCCTTCTTCTTTCTGTAGCCCATTGCTTGCATACAAAGAAAGTGTGGAGCACATCATCGTCCATTTCCTGGCAGTATGGACATATTGGGGAGTCTACTTTTCGCATTTTATAGAGATATGCGTAAAACAGCCCATTACCAGAAAGGAAATGAGTCAGGAAAAAGTTTACTTCTCCATGTTTTCTATCTAGCCATACCTTGATCTGAGGAATCAAGCGTGCTGTCCATCTCCCTCTCTGCTCTACAGTCCACATTTCCTGCCATCTTGCCATTGTATATTCTCACTCTTCAGCGGCTAAATGAGCTCTTTCCCCTTCCTCTCTTCTATCAAAGATTCGTATGCGTTCTGCAGCCAATAGATGGATTGGGATGCTGCTTGTAAGTACGAGTATGGCTGGCTCTGACACTGTTCTTTAGGCACATGCAATCCTCAGCGCTCCTCTTCGTTGAACTGCAATAATTCTGTTTAGAGCATCTGCCCATACCTCCGCACCGTACAAGAGTATTGATTGTACAACGGTCATCATGAGACGACTCTTACATGGTCTTGGCCTATTGACATTTCTCATGAGATGACTAAGAGCAGTTGTTTTATTTGATGCCTTGTCTGCTGATTTCTTTATTTGCTCCCAGAATGTAATTTTAGTATCTAATGTGATTCCCAGGTAGTTTACTGTTGGTTTGCTGGTGACTTCTGTGCTCCCTATATGTTGAATAGGTTAAAGGAAGCGTATGTTGAATAGGTTTTGTAGAAGTGTATTTTTCCGTTTAGAAATACTGATTACCTATATAAAGGGTGTCTACTAAGTTATGAATCACCCCTTCTATATCCCTTATCTGTCAAAGTAAAAATACCAGATCAACGCTAATATTTATAAATTTTCCCGTAAAATTCAAATGTTGTGTTTTCACGCATTGCGCACGCGCGTAAATTCCAGAAACGACTTTTTCTTAAAATGTGGGCAAAATTGGCAGCACTTTGAAAAAGAAACCTCACCACGGAATCAGAGTAGAAAAGTAGTGAAAAAGTCCAGTCATGCAGCATAACCCCATGAGCGAAATTTTGAAGAAATCTTCGACATTTCAGTCGCTATTGATCGTGTAGAGAAATTTTAGTTTATGATTTTGATAGACAAACATGGAATCAAATTATTAAAAATAATTAGGAGGTCATACAGGGATACTTCAATAAGGGTAGTTCAATCTGAATTTGGACAATGTTTCATGCAAATATTACCGATTTTTACAACTAGCAAAACGGCACTATTTCGATTTTTGACTGATTTTTCAACTTTGAAATTTTTGAAAACTTGATACATATTCTTATAGGAAATTTTACGCTGATTCCGAATATACCACATGTTAGTATGCTGAAAAAATTATTTCGCACAACAAATCGCAAAAAACAGGCTATTTTGAAATTTTTGACTACATTTTTGAAAATTTCAACCCAAAGATGTAATCCGATCATGATGGCCAACGAACTTGAACTTTCGTTTTGTATCCTTAACATTTTAAAATTTGTTTGAAGTTTCTAACACAATTCTACGGACAGTTATCGTCTGGAATGGCACATACATACATACTCGTATATACCTACAAACATAAAAAAAAAAAGTTCCAGTCATGCAGCATGATCGTATGAGCGAATTTTCATAAACGGTCGTATTACATTCATGTTAAATTCTGTTGAAATTTGAGCACTTTGGGGACAAATAAAAATTTCATTATACATTTTATAGCAAATTAACTTTTTGTCAGTAATATTCCAATGAACAAACGATTTTGTGGATTTTTACGATTTTTTCAAGTGTTCCTATCGATTTTTAGCCTATTTTAATGAAATTCAAGTACATTTTTCAGTACAATTTTGTGCTTAAATTTTTAAATGTCCTAGTTCATGTTCGATTAATTATTTTCGAGTAGCATTCTGCTAAAAAATAGAAATTTGTTAATTTTTAGCAGTTTTTTGCCTTTTTTAGTGATTTTTCAAGTACATTTTTTGAAATTTGACCAATTTAATGTGCTCAAAAAGTGTTGTCCAACGAACTCATCCTTTCTTTTGAAATGCTTGATTTTTTGGCGAAAGAACGAAGTTTTTATCTCAATTCTATCGAGAGTTATCGTCTGGAATGACACATACATATATATATATATATATATATACATATATATATATATATATATACATATAAAAAAGCGTTAAAATCCAGGAATCATTTCAGAATGCCTCAAAACAGATTTCGATGAAGAAAATTTTTGAAAATTTTTATTTTAAAATTTTTGGAGCCATTGCAATAGCTTCATTTTCTAAGAAAATTCGCTGAAATGCGTTAAACTTCAGAATATGATTCAGAATAGCCTGAAACGGATTTCTGCATAAAATTTTTGCAAAATTCACATTCTACAAATTTTGAAGCGAGAGCAATAGCTTAATTTTCTTCAAAAATTCGCTAAAACGCTTGTGCCACACTTGGGGGTCTACCGAATTGAAAAATGAGCGTAATTTCGGGAGCGCGCAACTTTCATGCATTTCGCATTTCTTCCATGAAATTTGAACTAGAATCCGAATCTGCAGTTAAAAAGAGGATAACATTTGGATACAAAAGTTGGTGGGCGTTTCTTTCATTTGCGTGCGTGTGCGATTTGCGAAAACGCAATATTTGAATTCTACGGAAAAAGATTAATAATAGCGTTGGTCCGATATCTTAGCTTTGAAAGGTAAGGAAAATAGAATTTATTAATAATAATAATTCAGAATAAAGTTAATTCTGAATCTGGTGTACTATAATCGCATCTCGCATGCGTTTATGAGGGGAAGATAGTATGCCAATTTATCAGAATACAGTCGAAATCTGTTGGTTAAGGTTAGCTAAAACCTAAATAATAAAGTTGAGTGATTGTTTGTCTCTAAAGTCCCTTACTTCCATGGTTAATGCATGTTCCTTGCTTAAAGAAAATAATAATAATGTTAAGAAAAGAAAATAATAAATTTTTTTTAAACAGTTGATTACATACATTCCTACATTTTTTTACAGGGTGCAATGAAGAAATTGAAGATTTGGTTATATTTGGAAATAATATTATTTATCCTTAACTGCATTCTACGCTTGATAAATTTCATCGGACTGCTGGGTTTAAATGCTCCCACGTCTGAGCTGTACGGGAACTTGGTACAAAACATCGTAGAACTGGGTGAGTCAAAAAAATCTCTTTAATCAGGTTTTTAGGTTTCTGACAAACAAAATTGTGAAACCGAAACAAGTGAGAAAAAAAGTTCCACTATCTGCTTTACAAGCAGATACCATGTTACATGGATATGTCTTTGATTGGGGATTTCATAACGGTCGTCCTCGAGAGTTGTAAACAAATCCTTTAACTTTGGACTGTAGGCGACGAAATGTAGGATAAAGAATTTATTTTATCATTCTTGGAGGCACAAAAAGCAAACTATAATATAAAGTTATTTCTCCAATACTAACGCAATTAGTTGTTGTTAATAGTCGACCGTTGTCAGGGGATGAAAATGTTTCCTATGGAGTGGAGTGAATGATGCTATTGCTTTACGTTAAGAATATTGTAACCGGCTTATTAAAATTGTTTATAGTCCAATCAACTTAGTTTAGGAGGGGGAAATTGGTAGCTTGAGATGTGAACATTTATTACATAAATCAAGCGCTTTCCAACGAGTGGCGAACGATATCTGTGCGATGAAAACTGTGGAAGTTCCATTCCCCTAGCAACGGGTGGATTGTACGTGAAAAACACTGAAATTGTGACATCAATTTTGCGTGACGGAAATTTTTGGTTGACCCCCCCAGAGCGAGGACATATCCATGTCAAAAAGTGTTAGTTTTACATCATGAAGAAAACTCAGGTTTCGAGAAGAAACGTCAGCAAGATAAATAAATTTAAAATTGTGGGCAGAAATGCCAATTTTTTGTACTCTACGTCGTTCATGGAATGATACCTCTTCACAAACACTCTGATCCAACATCTGGTTCTGTAAAGGACCCCGTACCATTAACATGGTGACTGTGAAATTCGCTGAAATTTCGCATATTGGTTCTTTGGGCAATTCTGAACAGAAAAGGTAGAGTGAAAAAAACTCTTAAATGCCTTAGTTTTTTGAGCTAGAGGCTCAGGAAGGTGTTCAACTCAGGCACCGGGAGAAACTTCGATTTTCGCAATACTACGAATGTATCTGTGTGTGTGTGTGTGTGTGAATAGACGGAGATACCCAAGGGCGTACGCAGACTTTTTGCTTGACTGGGGCCAACGGTAATTTTACAAGACCGATGTAGGCAAAACCAATCATGAACAAAATGAGGGTAAATGCAAAGTTATAATTTATGAAATGAGAACTACTTGAAAATTATTATTACTGCAACATCAAACGCCTGGGGTTATCAAAAAATAGTTTCAACACTTCTCCAACAAATTGATTTTTCTTCTCGTAGACTAACTTTCTGTGTACATTCAATAGGCATAGCCCATTGAGACGAGCTTCTGACATGGTTGACCTCAACCATATTTTAACCCTTCTCAACTAGCATGAATATTGTCTCTTGCAGTACATTGATCAAATTCAATTCATTCAATTTTTCTGTAGTAAGACCCTTTTTCATCCAAAACTAGCCGCTCCGGCTCGCTACGCTCGCCTCCACGTCCAGCCGGGGGCAAGCCCCCCGGACCCCCCATTAAGTTGCTCGCTTCACTCGCAACGTGTGGCGTGTAGGGAATATTGCTCGCTTCGCTCGCAAAGTCTGGCATGTAGGATATGTTGCTCGCTTCGCTTGCAAAGTCTGGCATGTAGAAAATGTTGCTCGCTTCGCTCGCAAAGTAGATCTCTACGGGTAGGTTTAACTTCTGTAGGGGATGCTGCTCGCTTCGCTCGCAAACGGTAGATCTCTAAGGGTAGGTTTAACTTCTGTAGGGGATGCTGCTCGCTTCGCTCACTTGAGGAAGTTATACTGCCCCCGAACCCCTGATAAATTGCTCGCTTCGCTCGCAAAATGTGGCATGTAGGGAATTTTACTCACTTTGCTCGCAAACGGTAGATCCCTAAGGGTAGGTTTAACTTCTGTAGGGGATGCTGCTCGCTACGCTCGCTTGAGGAAGTTATACTGCCCACCCAACTTGGCAGACGTTTTTTTCTGTTGGAAATTCTTACAAACAAATTAAATCTTATAAAACTACGTGGAACCACGAAAAGTTTATTAGGGGATGTTGCTCACTTTGCTCGCAAGGTATACCTGTATATGTGTAGGACAAAGTCCGTATTTATTCTGTTGAAATGGCTCTTGCTTCGCTCGCGATGTAGGTACCTATGTATACCTGCTCGCCTCGCAACATTGTGACATCGAACCCCTTGACCTCTTCGTAGAGCCTTCTCACGTCCGGGGCACAAATAATTTCTCATATTAATCGCTTCGCCTCGCTTCCGCTCGCAATTTGACCTACTTCCCGTCACTTTTTTCGATATCCGATTTCGGATTCAGATTCGGCGGGATCAAAGCTGTATTTCGTACGCGAAAACCGTTCCGAAAAACGTACCTTTACGGGGTATATTTTAATGGGAAAAAACGTAGTTTTTCGTCGGACTTTTCGAGAAAACACGGTCCGTACTCTCGCATTTTTTTCACGCATTTCCCGATACTTTTTTCGCGATCCGATTGCGCCGTCTTCTTCCTCGTTCAAAAACCTACGAAACCGGTATTTTTCCGGAATTTTCGACGGCCGTTTAGAGGGGTAGAGGATGCGGGGAAGTCCAAAAAGCGCACATTAATTCTTACTTCGACCCCCCTCCCGCCCTACGGCCCATGGTTCGGGTGGGATTAGAAAATTTTAAATTCACTCGCTCCCTCTATCGGAAAATCCCAAGAAGATCCCCCCACTCGTAGACTCCCCCCACTCAGCCGTTTGGCCGTGCATAGCATGGACAAACAAACAGACAGACAGACAGACGGAGTTTCATTCTTATAAATAATAGAGATAGAGATGTATGCTCAGCTTCAGTTTCAATGAGAGTATCCAGACCACAAAAATTACAAAATTAGGTCAGTCGCTGTTTGAGTTCTCCCTTTGACATTTCCAACATCTTCGATGGTTGAAGAATAAATACCCCTAAAGTTGTTACATTATCATCCGAAAATCGGTCTTGTAATGAATGAACTCAGTAGTGAATCCAAATATGGGATGTACAGAGATACTTTACAGAGATGCGTATTAATTTGTGTGACGAGATAATTGCGGAGTAGGTAGTCTACTGGGGCAACTGCCCCAGTTGCCCCACCCCTGCTTACTTCCTTGGAGATACCTATACTTTGCAGGATCGATCGCCAAGAATACTGTCTCATAAACACACCAATATGCATTCACCGCCGGCTTTAGCGTTACCCGTTGTACACCATGTGGAGGTAGCTCGGTCGGATAACTAAGGCATTTAAGAGTTTTAAACCAGAATGTGTTTTAGCCATGGACTAACTAGCCGAAAATGGAACGCGGGATGGTAACGAAATGTGTGACGGATGATTTTCACGTACAACCGAGTCGTTGCTAGGGATATGGTACTTCATCGTTTTTCATCCCACAAAATTCGTTGACCATTCGTTCGAAAGCTCTCGATTTATCCAACAATATTATGTTAACTACTGCGAAGTGCGTGTCCAACAAACTGAGTTATGAGCATGTTTATATAAATAATTGTTTACACACAGGTGATCATTCTCAATAATTGATATTGTGAACATGATTGCAACCGCTTGTTAATTTCTGATGATTTCATTGAGCTTGTGTTTCGATGATTTGATTCATAGCAGGTGATCTGAGTATTACGAAAACGGTTTGATTTGTGAAGCGGAGGTTAAATAATTTGAATAGGTAATTTCTATACTTTACACTCTAGGAAGCTGTAATTTCGTATGTAGCCTCTTTAGGACATTTACTTGACGATGTCTTGGGTCCGGATCAGATGTGTGGCTCTTAAAGCTAATTTCTATGCTTTACACTCTAGGAAGCTGTAATTTCGTATGTAGCCTCTTTAGGACATTTACTTGACGATGCTCAGGGTCCGGATCAGATGTGTGGCTCTTAAAGCTAATTTCTATGCTTTACACTCTAGGAAGCTGTAATTTCGTATGTAGCCTCTTTAGGACATTTACTTGACGATGTCCAGGGTACGGATCAGATGAGTGGCTTTTAAAGCTAATTTCTATACTTTACACTCTAGGAAGCTGTAATTTCGTATGTAGCCTCTTTAGGACATTTACTTGATAAATCGCTCTTGATTTATCACGAATTTATTTCGTATTTTTTTTCGTAGTTTCATACTATAACTATATAAATTGATGTTATAAATGAATAGTAAACAATGACGCTTGTTTGGTTGTCACTTGGTTGCGCGACAACGCAAACACATTCTGTGTTTCAATAATTTCGTCCGAAGTATGTAAATAGAGTTAACCGGGGTCCAGGGGGCTTGCCCCTGGCGAGGCGCGGAGCGCCGAGTTTTTCACTCTACCCTTTTCTGTTCAGAATTGCCCAAAGAACCAATATGCGAAGTTTCAGCGAATTTCACAGTCACATTTTTTCCCATGTTAATGGTACGGGGTCCTTTGTACAATCGAAAGCCATTGATAACTGATAGCATGCGCGATGGCAGATCTTTACTATTATATCACTATTATATTTTTTCTTTACTACTTCTATTTTATTGGATCTAGAATGCATATTTATAATATTGAAATGTGGATTTGTTTCAGGTTACATATTCTATTTTATCACCATTGTAAAAAGTTACTATTACGAAAAAACGGGAATGGCGCATTATGAATCACCCCAATGCGAAAGTTCTGACGCCGAAGGGAAATGAGCCACGGAGTAATCGCGATTCGTCTATCTCAATAGTGCAATGTGAAGTACAGCTCTGCCTTATCATTCTTCCGCCTTTTTCTTCCTTGTGTCATATTTATATTTTGCAGTGCTGAATGACCGATTCTGTGAATAACAGATGAGCGTGGAATGGATAATAGGGTGAATGTACCAGTTATTGGACACTCAAGGTGAAAATCGAACTTCATAAGCTTCTCGTTAATCATTATTTCACTTTTTCCAGCAACTGAAAATTGTATTTCACACTTTGAAAACTTAAGAGGTGATTACACTATATAAAATTCGGAATTATATGAAATACAATTTTTTATTCCAAATCTCCTTACTAAAAACGTGTTAGCACCAGTTATTGAACACCATGTCCACTTGGAAACATATTCCACTTGATGGACACGTTGCGAAAATAATCCTATGAGGGTCATTCTCATTTCATTTGCCGCTTTCATGTCCCCGACGACGAATTCTCACAATTCTTGACCAAAACTAGCGATTTTGGGGAAAAAAAGGGTAGTATAAGTTGGGAGATCAACGAAGTAATAATTTGAATGCCCAAAATCCCCTTTAACCAATACTCAGTGATGACGAATGAAACCTGAAATCCTGGAAACTCATGAGTGTTACTGTCCCCTCCTACCACACGTAAGTAGAAGTTAGGTTGTTACGAAATAATGACAATCTAGAACTGGCCAGGGTTACTAGCTGCAGTAAGTTGGTTCCTCTTTATTTAGAGTAAGGATTTACATTTTTGAGATTTTTCCCAACCCGTGAAAAACTAGTTTTTCAGTCAGTCCCCCATATCTCTTTTCAATGGGACCTCAAGAGTGTTATCATTTTTGCGACCAAGAAAGCCGATGGAAAATGGTGGGAAACAGTCAAAAGTGAAGGTTATATTGTCCAGTTGGAGATGTGAGACTGTAGTGGAGTGCTTGGAGTTACAGCAGTTTTTACAGTGAAAGAAGCCTAAAAACATGAGGAGTATTTTTATTTTCAATGATGAGTGTTACACTAATTACCAGTGTTGTTAGTGCTTAAACAAAATAATCTGATATCAAGAACCATACTGGTGACAGGTTTCAAACAGTAACCATCCCCGAGTTTTGCCACTTCATCATCCTGTGTGACGCCATTTTTACTGGAAATTCTCATGAGTGTTACCTCTCAGGAGTGTGACCAAGGATGGGTAAAAAATATGTAAAATACAACATCAATCAAAAACTCACTGTTCATCTATAGAACACAAATCTGCAATGTACAATGAGTAGTATTTGCCGATCTAACCTCATTTTTGAGCACTTTCATATTTCACGTTTTTGAGGTTCTCGAACGACCCAAAGCGGCAAATGGAATGAGAATGACCTATATAATAATTTCGAGTAAATAGTAATAATATCCATGACAAAGTTTGCAATACTCATACTAATAATAATCATAGAAAATTATTACATTGTCTCCTGTCTATGAATAAAAAGAAGATTTAAAAGAATAATCAATTCATAAGTTATATTGCATTTCCAAGTCAAATTCAACCTTTTCCAAGTCAAATCCAACCTTTTCCAACTCAAATTCAACCTTTTCCAAGTCAAATTCAACCTTTTCCAAAACAAATTCAACCTTTTCCAAAACAAATTCAACCTTTTCCAAAACAAATTCAACCTTTTCCCAGTCAAATTCAACCTTTTCACCATTATTAGATAAATGACGAAAAATACGCACAAGCCCTAAACGTAGTACCAAATGCTTGTCTGTGATTGAGGACTGGGCTGAAAACAATATTCCAAATGCAGTAGGTAGGTACCTATACATAAAACAAAATCATGTTTTATTAAAAAATAAATCAACAAAAAATATAATTTATAGCATTTCCAAGTCAAATTCAACCTTTTCGAAGAAGCATTTTTTTAAATTTAATCTATTGATTCAAATTTTTTTAAAACACTTTCTCCAATTGTACCTAAAGTCCTTCGTTTGTGCTTCCATTAATATGGAAATCCCAAGCTGGTGATCACATTTAGGGCTTGTGCGTATTTTTCGTCATTTCTCTAATAATGATGAAAAGGTTGAATTTGACTTGGAAAAGGTTGAATTTGTTTTGGAAAAGGTTGAATTTGTTTTGGAAAAGGTTGGATTTGAGTTGGAAAAGGTTGAATTTGAGTTGGAAAAGGTTGGATTTGAGTTGGAAAAGGTTGGATTTGACTTGGAAATGCGATAAAAACTTTTATAAGTTCTTTATTTAGGTAATTAATTAAATTTTCAAATCAGAATCATTGTTCCTGTTTTAGATGAAATTCTCTCCCAAGAAGTATCCAAGATTTAGTCTTTGAGGGGTAAAACATAATTATATACTTCTTAACAACGTGATCAGTTAATTCACCGTAGCAAATAATAATACCATTTTCAGACATTTGTGAACTTAATTGGGAAGCTTTCTATCACTTCTAATCAATATCGTTGGGACTCTATATGGGCATACGTTCATAATCCTATCATAATGTGCCACCATCATTATGATCACAGTATACATAATTTTCGTCTTATTCTTGTGCTTGGCTACCGGTAATGTATGTAGTGAGGCTGTTTCTACTTCAATCTAGAGCACATTGTATTTTGACATGGATATGTCTTTTGGCTGGGGTCAAGGAATTTTTCGTTCACACTTTTTTTTCCCGACCGACACTTTTTTTCCCCGACCGGCACATTTTCTATTGATTTTCACGTACAACCAAGGCGTTACTAGGGAAGAGTAACTCCCATAGTTTTCATAGTAGGAAAATCGTTCGCCACTTTTTGGAATGCTCTCATTTTACCACGACATTTCATGACCACATGACATTTCAAGGAATGCTGATTTATTACTCTAAGTTAAAAACTAATATTGTTTTGTAACCATAATGGAATAATCTTGTGAAATGAAGGCACTAAATGGTTGGTATACAATTGAGTAGTAGGTACCAACTGTTAAGCAGTAGGTACTAGACATATCCATGATCTTTTGTTTTTCCCATCAAGGGAGAAATTAAAATGCTTGATTTACACTTTACAAATAGAATAGAATTTCTACTGATTTGATTTGACATGGATATGTCTTTTGGCTGGGGGTCAAGGTTTTTCCCGACCGGCACATTTTCTATTTCTATTACACAACGTACAGTAATGATTACTATTGATAATGTTAATGAGGAATAAGGTAGGTTCCTTTTTGTGTTAATTGAGAAAATGCCAGGGATCGCAGTATGAGGAGAGGGCATGTTGAATGTTTGACCAACGTTCTGGAGTGATACCTTCTATCATCAACGAATACCCACCATAAAAATACTAGGTACGCACCCTAGTTGTTGCACTAGTTTTCAAACATTTATGATTTATTTAAAATGCTAACTCCCTCGAATTTGTTTTTATTTACCGTGTTACTAGGAACCTACGGATTCGATGTCGGTTTCTACGTATTTTTCCAAGCTGAATCGAATAGTGAACGCTGCAAATTATTACGCAATGGTTTGCTATTTCTGTGTTCCATAGTCCTTCTACACACAACGTTGGTCTAAAATTAATGAACGCCTGTAAGCTGGTTCTTAGCAGGAAAGGGAGTGTTTTTATTAGGGAGGGAGGTTACCGAATCTGTACCTCGGTAAGACGTGACCACTGAAGGTGGTGACTATTGAAGGTCTTCACTAAGTTGCTTACGTGGGACTTATATGTGGTACTGGTTGTGGATGAGTTGAATTGCAAAAAGGTGGCTGGCTATCTTCAACTCACCGTTACCACTGTGCCGAAAGAGAAGAACACTTTGTATACAGGCGTGTTGCTATCCCTAATTGAACTATAAGTGTTAGCGTTTATTGGGGGAGGCTAACTAATAATGGGGAAACAAATGTCAAGTTCGCAGTACCTACATTCACAACAAACCAGTTTAATTTCAAAAACAATGGAAATTAACGAAGATTATAGCTCATATTCTCGTGACCTCACGCCTGGAGTAGGTTTGTGTTTTCGCCAAAGTCCGCCATTACGTAGTACGTACATATCAGTAGATCCCAACTCAACCAACCTATTTTTGACATTTCATGTCTTTGCTATGGCACACAACCAAATTTTCGTTATGTCACGTTACGTTACGTAACGAAATATGCTCAATGATTTTCTGATGATTTCCGCTTACAACCGAGTCGTTGCTAGGGAAATGGTACTTCGTCGTTTTTCATCCCACAAAATTCGTTGACCATTCGTTCGAAAGCTCTCGATTTATCCAACCATATTATGTTAACTACTGCGAAGTGCGTGGCCAACAAGCTGAGTTATGAGCATGGTTATATATGAATAATTGTTTACACACAGGTGATCATTCTCAATAATTGATATTGTGAACATGATTGCAACCGCTTTTTAATTTCTGATGATTTCATTGAGCTGGTGTTTCGATGATTTGATTCATAGCAGGTGATCCGAATATTGCGAGAACGGTTTGATTTGTGAAGCGGTGGTTAAATCATTTAATAGGTAATCATTTTAATAGACGAGTCTGCAACTAAAGACATGAAATGTCCCAATGTGTTGCAGACTAGTATGCAAGCGTTACTGATGATTACCGTTTGCTTGCTCACTACCGAAGGTAGGGAAGCTTTGTGTTCGTGACTGAATTTAGCCGTTTTTTATTGTTATTTTGACAAGGGGTCCAGTTTTGGCAACTATATCACAAATTGAGAAAGTGTAAGGTTTCATAAAAGGGTTGCAACAGGTACAACTCAATGAAGCAAGAAAAATCTCTATATTCAAATTCACAATATTTCACAATATTTTAGAACGTATTTTCACGGAAACTTTTTCACAAGAGGTTTGCCGTCATATGTCAATCCGATGCGCTAGTGTCGGTCTCGAGAATATCACCTATAGCTCAACGTCTTCCATCAGAAAACTGTTCAAACCCCTGCTGAGGCAGCTCGAGCTTAATTTCCCAAAATGTTTTCCAAAAAATGATGTCGAACAATTTGGCCGCGGCTGTTGGTTTGGTTCACAGTTGAAGTTTTACAATAAATTCACGCAATTCGGCACTTGGAGTGACATTCGATTCCTCGAATGTCCCTCGAAAATGCCCGATGAAGAACCGACAGTGGATTCTGCACTTAGTCGACCGAGTTTCGATGTAAATTTCGACTCGCGAATCCGACAGTCCTGCAAGTCCTCGAACTCATTGTCTCTCACCTGAAGTTCACGTCGGCCAGGTAAGTTTGAAATGGTAGTTACAATCAAATTGATGAATTTTAATACAAACGTTAAATTGAATGATAGGAAAATGACGTACAATAGATGGAGTAGCACGTTATATTAAGAAAATGGAATGCAATCTCTTGTAGAGTAGGTCATCAGCTTATTTATTGTCCCCGTGTTTGTCGTTCTTTTTAGCGACTGTTATTGGAAAATTCCCCTAAACTCCGTTGGAGAATTTCCGCTATTTCCAAACTACATATAAACTACTTTTGGGTTGGTGAAAGACCCCAAGGTTTGATCCTCGGGAATATTTTTAGTGAAGTTTGTCTTACCTTCGTTAAATAACTTTTTAGTGAAAGTGGGCCTAAATGCATCAGTTAGATATCCTAGAAATAACATGGGATAAACAAGGAACTATGTAATGGCTAATAATGGATTGGCTATTAGCGAGTTTCTACAGTTAGGACCGAATCTTTCCACTTCTGGGTCGATAATGTCCAGCTAATAGGTACTTGTTGATCTCTCGTTTATCGTTCTGTCACCTTGCATTTTCTTCCGCGTCTGATTATTACCATTCAGGATCTGAAAAGGCTCTGACAATTTTTCCTCAAACGATGGTGTGGTGTTTTGGTTTAAAAAAAAACCGTGAATATTAATATCGTCTAAAAATTTGTAACTTAAGTTGTATTGATGCTTCGTATTTTTCCAGGGTATCTTTTTTGAATTTTAATTATGCATTTTATTGATGTTCCTTTACGTCAAGATTACTACTGTTACCTGCCAAAAGAACAAAAAAGAGAAGCAACCCCAAAGATGAAGTTGATCGAGCGATAGCTAATGCGGCTTTAAGGAAAAGCGTTACCACCGCGATACAATTATTTTCTCTAAATGAAATCTCAATTCTAAGCCATTTTGGTTTATTATTTTCAATAATAAGCCTATGTGATCGTGTAGCAAAACATTTTTTATAACCCCCCCCCCCCCCCTCAAACTTTGTCACTTTACGTTTCAAAGTGCGTAGAATCCAAATTTGAAATGTTCGTCCGCCGTTCGCCGTCCGCCGTCCGGGCCATAAAAGGCCTAAGAATTTCCTTTAAAAACCCGTTCTTTCGCACATAGACTCCATTTGGGGTCTAGTTGGTCCTAACGTTTAACCATCCCGATCGCTTTACTCGCATAGATGCTATGGGCCAAAAACGGGCGGAAAAGTGTCTTTTTCGAGGATTTGAGTGTTAGTCGTGTTAGACGCACGCCTGGCACGCTAGGCAGGGGGTCACGGTGGGTGGTGAAGGGGGTGAGCGGGGGTGGAGTGAGAGGAGGCGCCGCGGCACCATGAGGTGGGTACAGCGTTCCTTCGAGACATGAATATATGTTTTTTTCTAGGTCATATTTGTGTGTTAATACCAATGCTTTTCCTACGCATATTTAATAACATATCCTCTCGACTTTTCGTACGTACTTAGATAATGATATTAGAGAGTTTTTGGTGACCACTAACGTACCCTTAACGTCACCCTAACGTACCCAAGAGTACGTGACCTTGAGGGGACGTTAGCAACGTCGTACTTTAGAATGGCTCATTTAACGTCACCCGTTTGGGGACCTAAAGGCACACGACACCAGCCTAACCTTCCTGTAAATGTAACCCTACTGCTCACCTCAAAATTACTCGAATACTACTGAAGTAAATATAATAGTTTTTCTTTTCAAATGCCTCATTACCAACTAATTATGTTGATGTAGAGGGTAGGTTTTTGAACACCCCTCAAACTTGGTTATTTTATGTTTCAAGTCGCGTAGAAACCGAATGTGCCATCTGAGTCCGCCTCCGTTGTCCAGCTTTACTAGCCTTCAATTCGATCGAAAAGTTCCGTTCTTTCGCGCTCAGGCTCTATTTGGTCGATTAGAGCCTTGTTTCTATTATTATTTCACATACTTTAAATGAGAAAACTGAGTTTCAAGACACTACTTCTTCTCAGTATTGTTCTTAGTTTACCTGAACTCTCAGCTATTTTCTCGTGAACATTGCGTGAAGCGCTGCCTCCACTGATGATTTTGTCAGGTAAAATCGTGTTTCATTGTCATAGAGATAAATACTTTTTCATACTTGTTGATAATTTGCCCAACGGAAAACCCAAAAACATGAATTTCGTAACGACTAATGACCTATAAGTGCAACTAAACCGCGGTGTTCCACACTTGAGGCTTACTATCCATCCCCTGTTTACGAATTGAAAACTAAAAACGCTGCAAATTATTTCACAAAGGTTTATTATTTTTTCAATTGAGTATGATCATAGTTTTAGTTGGCTTGCGTACGTCATAAGGCCCGTCCAGACTCCTCGACGTGTCCTATTTCGAGTTGCCACAACCTATACTTCTATAATTATATACGCATGTTTATATTTCTCGATTTGAGCTCCTATCTATTCAAATAGTTATTGCCTTAATAATATCATTATCTAAGTACGTACGAAAAGTCGAGAGGATATGTTATTAAATATGCGTAGGAAAAGCTTTGGTATTAACACACAAATATGACCTTGAAAAAAACATATATTCATGCCTCGAAGGAACGCCGGCGCCGTACCCACCACAAGGTGCCGCGGCGCCGGCGCCTCCTCTCACTCCACCCCCCCCCCCCCGCTCACCCCCCTCACCGCCCACCGTGACCCCCTGCCAAGCGTGCCAGGCGTGCGCGCGTAGAAAAAGACACTTTTTTGCCCGTTTTTGGCCCATAGTATCTATGCGAGTAAAGCGATCGGGATGGTTAAACGTTAGGACCAACTAGACCCCAAATGGAGTCTATGTGCGAAAGAACGGGTTTTTTAAGTCAATTCTTAGGCCTTTTATGGCCCGGACGGCGGACGGCGAACGGCGGACGGACATTTCAAATTTGGATTCTACGCACCTTGAAACGTAAAGTGACAAAGTTTGAGGGGGGGTTATAAAAATTTTTTCCTACACGATCACATAGGCTTATTATTGGAAATAATAAACCAAAATGAGAAATTAGCCCGTATTTGTATTGAAACTAACATGAAATTCGAATTCAGGATTGAAAATCGGCGTTTCATATAGAAATGAAGAAATTGATTAGTCAACCAGTAGACAACAAGACAGCTGGGGGGAAAATATCGCGTTACCCAACCACCGTTAACGTGACATCAAAATTAAGGCAACCGTTCTCCGGTTCCATTTGGGTTAGCATCTTCGTTTGCTCCCTCAAGACTTCGGTAACGGGTGACGTTAAGTTGAAGTCGCCAAAAACTCTCTATTATTACGGCAATAACTATTTGAATAGATAGGAGCTCAAATCGAGAAATATAAACATGCGTTTATAATTATAGAAGTATAGGTTGTGGCAACTCGAAATAGGACACGCCGAGGAGTTTGGACGGGCTTTATGACGTACGCAAGCCAACTAAAACTACGATCAAACTCAATTGTAAAAATAATAAACCTTTGTGAAATAATTTGCAACGTTTTTATGATGCATTCAAGAATAAGGTTTCCTGAAATTACTGGCGACACAAAATTATCGTAGAATAAAACAAGGAATGACGAAACATGAATTTCGGGGGAGGGAGGTGGGGGGGGGGGGGGTGTATGTCCCTGATTGTTTTTTTTAACCTTAAATAAAATTTAAAAAATTCATCAGCTTCATAGGATAAATATCATAGAAATTAGCGTTGAAAGCTCACTCAGCTTACAGGTGGTTTGGCAAGTGAACATCATATTCTACCTGTCTTGCAAAGGCTCCATTCCGAATATCAGCTTCGCAGGGTAAATGGCACAAACATTATTACCAAGAGCTTACTCAGCTGATTGGGGTGGTTCGACATTTTTAAATTCTAGTCTCACTGTCTAGTATTCTAATCTAGTCTTCTAGTCTGATTCTAGTTTCACAGAGGTTCCATTCCAAATTTCAGCGTCGTAGAATAAATTGCATTTTTATGATACATTCTAGGAATAAGGTTTCCTGAAGTTACTGGTGACACAAAATTATCTTAGAATAAAACAAGGAATGACGAAACATGAATTTCGGTGAGAATGTCCCTGATTATGTTTTTTTTTTAAATAAAATAATAAAAAAAGTTCCAGTCATGCAGCATGATGGTATGAGCGAATTTCCGTAAATTATCGTATATAATGCTGCATTTTTTGAAAATTGAGGACTTTGAGTGAAATAAAATTGTTACCTACCTACCAATTTTTGATTTAAAAAAATCGTTCTAAATAATATTCTGCTATTAAAAAAAAGATATTGGATTTCTAGAATTTTTTACATTTTTATCGATTTTGTAGCACATTTTAATGAAATTTAATAACAATTTTGAGCATAGGTTTGAGCTTTAATTTTTAAATTACCGACTTCATAGTTGATAAACTTTATTTAAGTAATATTCTGCTAAAAAAAAAAGATAGAAACAGCGATGTTTAGACTTTTTTGATCATTTTTTGTCATTTTTTTTTTTTAGTACATTTTTTGAAATTTGACCAATTTAATGTGCTCAAAAAGTGTTGTCCAACGAACTCATCCTTTCTTTTGAAAAGCTTGATTTTTGGCGAAAGAACTAAGTTTTTATCCCAATTCTATCGAGAGTTAGCGTCTGGAATGACACATACATATATATATATATATATATATATATATATATATATATATATATATATATATAGCGTTAAAATCCAGGAATCATTTCAGAATGTCTCAAAACAGATTTCGATGATGAAAATGTTTAAAAATTTTTATTTTAAAATTTTTGAAGCCATTGCAATAGCTTTATTTTCTAAGAAAATTCGCTAAAATTATCAGCTTCATAGGATAAATAGCATAGAAATTAGCGTTAAGAGCTCAATCAGCTGATTGGAGTGGCTCGGCAAGTGAAAATCATATTCTACCTGTCACACCAGGCTCCGTTCAAAGTTTCAGCTTCGTAGGATAAATGACATGAAATTGACATGGAAATGAGTTCACACAGCTGATTGGAGTGATTCGGTGAGTGAAGATCCTATACTACCTGTCTCACAGAGGTTCCGTTCCTAATTTCGTGCCCTAGGATAAATTGCATAGAAATCAGTTTTAAAGAGTTCGCTCAGCTGATTGGTGTGGTTAAGCAAGTAAAACCCTATCCTACACAAAGGCTTTATATTTTTTCAAAAGAATGGAAATTCATGTTGAGCAACGCTTGGCTGGTTCTTCTGATTCTAAGTTTCATTGGATCCTTATTTACGAAAAGTGATAGTGGTGCCCCATCTTCAAGCCCCATATGCCTAACATCTCTTTTCAGCCTCGCAGCCGTGATGTTGCCCGTATCACAGCGAATTGTAAATTGATCTTCACGCAGCTGGTAATTTTTGACACTGGCTTCTCCCATTTTTCAAACAACGTGATATAGTCCAGCAGTGAGGTACTTTTGCCTGGACAAAATTGGAAAGTTAATGAAATTTTGGGGTGTTGTTTTGGGATGCCTAGGGAAGCTAAATCCGAGTTTTCTGACAAATAAAGCCTGTGCTCGATTGTGGGTGGCCGAAAAACCACGAGTTTTTCGGACTTTTTTCGGTTTTCCGACTATAACTCGAAAACTATGTCATGTAGAGGTCTTTTTTATTACATTTTCGGAAAGAGCATTAAATTTCCTTCAAATTTCACTAGTCACATGTTTTTTTTAACCAAATAGCTGCTATGTTACAGCCCTTCCAAAGTACATCAAATTTCTCAAAATGTACAATTTTACGGAAAAATGCATGTTTTAGCCTCATAACATTCATTTTTACAAACTATGACTCACATGTATGTACGTTATACATACTATATGACCCCCCCCCCCCTTCCCCCCCCCCCCCTCTTCCGCCAATGTACTCTTCATTCCCATCATAGTGAGTGTAGTGGATTTATATATGTTTGACTAGGGGTAGGTACCCCTAGAGGAATGCCTTTAGACAAATCCTGAGTCGGGAGAATTTCATGAGTCTGGTGATTCGGGTTTGTTCCTTGATGAGAAAGTTGTTGAAGGTGCTGAAAAGTACCTTCAGATTGGTGTTTATCCCAGTTTTCAAAGGGGTGATATTTGTCGGACTCATAGGCACATGTCTCGCCATGTAGAGTGGCGATGTGCCGTTCTTTTTGAATATCTCTTGCGTGGGAGAGATATGTTTCATCCGTTGAGGGTCCTCTTTGTGTCCACTGGTAGTGGAAGTCTGTGGGTCTTGAAGAGTGCCTTTTTGTTCATTAAAAGTGGAAGACTGGAAGTTCTGAAAAGAACTGTTGTCTTGTGAGTACCCGGTCGCAAAGGACGGGTATGTTTCCTCGAGCTGGTAAGCCATGCGAGGAGCCCCAGTTGTAGGGGTCTGAAACTCGTGAACTACGTCTATTCCGTTGTTGAAAGGCCGGAATACGTGAGTCTCTGATTGTGTTGGAACCCTCTGTGTTTCAAGAGGGGTTGTCCGGGCGTAATTTGCAGGGAGATCGGCGTGTGAAACGCCGGTGATTGTCGCGGAGGGGAAGCCTGAGCTCCCCGGGCCCTCGTAGGCAGCGCCACTATTCATTGTAAGTACATCAATGTACAGTTTTACGTACATGAATATAATAAGGTATATATTAATCAGTCCTCTGTCGATCTTTGTCTTTTTGGCAGAGCTGGCTCGTCATCCTCACTGCCGTCTGTGACATCTGCTTCTTCGAATGGACTGAACGTGGTGGGCTGATCGTAGTTCAGTTCTTCGTCAGTGTCGTAGTCTGTGTCCTCTTCATTGAAGTCGGGCTGTGGGGAGTTTTCACACGTAGTCCTACAACAGTTTTTGCACACAGCTGAACAAATGAGTCCTGCTTTTTTGCAAATGGAGCCTCCTGTAGTGCACCCACTAGCCCACTTGCACCTGATGATGTCAGGAGATGGTCTGGAGCAGCTTTTAATGTTGTTCTTTTGGGATTCACGCCTGAAAATGAAAAGATTGATATGACATTTCTGTTAACGTCACAAGCGTGGATTATACTAAGAGCAGTAATATCAAATAAAGGTGTGGTACCGTGAACAAAGAACGTGAGCAGTAGAAATACCAACCTCGT
Source organism: Adelphocoris suturalis (assembly GCA_030762985.1). Lineage (NCBI taxonomy): Eukaryota > Metazoa > Arthropoda > Insecta > Hemiptera > Miridae > Adelphocoris > Adelphocoris suturalis. Next base: position 9,402,398 of record JAUMHS010000013.1, read on the forward strand.
TTGGTTAAGCTCCAGCCCTAGGCAGATGGTATTTTTAGGTGTTTTCCTGCACATCCAAGCCATGTTTGGACTTGTAGGTATGCCCTGTAGTAGTGGTACTTCGCAGAATCTTGAGTGGGTGGCAGTCTGGCTAATTGAAACGTTGGTTTAACCACTACAGTTTGGAATGAGCGGTACCGCAAGCCATCCAAATCATCAACCTCCACATTCCCTCCATACAAGAACTGCTCTCCAACATCAGAGATTTGGTTTGGCGTTGCTTCTGGGTCCTTAAAAATGCTGTCTATGTCTGACAGCCAAGGATTTTTTTCACGCACTTGCACGGCTTTCTTCTTCCCAATTCCAAAGGGAGCTAATGTTGAGCCCCTCCCACTAATTGCGTGCAGGAAGAGAATGTGCCTAAAAATACCATCTGCCTGGGTAACACCAAAAGCGATTAGTATTACTAGTGCTCACGTTCATTGTTCACGGTACCACACCTTTATTAGATATCACTGCTCTTAGTATAATTCACGCTTGTGTCGTTAACAGAAATATCATATCAATCTTTTCATTTTCAGGCGTGAATCCCAAAACAACAACATTAAAAGCTGCTCCAGACTATCTCCTTTACATCATCAGGTGCAGGTGAGCTGGTGGGTGCACTACAGGAGGCTGCATTTGCAAAAAAGCAGGACTCCTCTGTTCAGCTGAGTGCTAAAACTGTTGTAGGACTACGTTTGAAAACTCCCCACAGCCCGACTTCAATGAAGAGGACACAGACTACGACACTGACGAAGAACTGAACTACGATCAGCCCACCACATTCACTCCATTCGAAGAAGCAGATGTCACAGACGGCAGTGAGGATGACGAGCCAGCTCTGCCAAAAAGACAAAGAACGACAGAGGACTGATTTATGTAGGTATACGGTATTATATTCATGTACGAGTATGTAATAACTGTACATTCATGTCCTTACAATTAAAAAAAATTGTTTTGGACTATTGGAATATTATACAGCACACCTCACTGTGGTGAAATCAGCCCCAAATAATATATTACAAAAGATGTCGGACTGCCTTATAACAAATGCCTTTGAAACCCCGAGTCAAGGCCGAACGAGGCAAGCGCTCCCTAGTGAGGAGGAGGGGAAAAAGCCGCTTCACCCCCGGGACACACCGAGGGCGCCCAACAGATTACACTGGGCGAGCCAATCTCTAGCCACCCCCGACTCCGTGAGGGATATAAATACAGCATTCCATGGCCCAGTAGCTCATACCGATCACAGCAAGCAATCTACAACCCTCTCCTCTCTAAGAAGACCTTCTCCTGCAAACCAGAAGCGATACAACTCCCCTGGCTGAACCGGAAGATGAATTTATAAGCTGGCTGCGATTCAACTCCACCGGCTTGTAGAGAAGAGAAACTCCCGCCTATTAGAACTTCCAGACGTCCGAATAGGTCGAGCTAGACACTTCGTCTACCTCCCTATTCAGCCCCCGTATCAGGCCGGGACCCGAGACAGTAACCCAACGAAGCGACACCGTCTTGGAGCAGTAAGCCTTGCCCCGGGTTCGGAGATTTACCTTCGAACCGCCCGCTGGGACAAGCCGTACGACCTCAAGCAGGCCCGCAAACCGTTACACATTTCGGCGGAAGCGCATTATCGATAGGGCTTCACTCATTCGTTAAGCGTTGGACCCCGGGCGGACACGTTTCACGAGAGATGACATCTCCGAAGTGGTCGTCCCGACTTTAGTTCTTTTCAGAGCTAAAAGACTTCCCCGAGAATGGAGTGGACGCCTAGCTTCTGCCTTCTCGGGGATACACACGAAGGCAATGCGGCTGAAACCGAGGTTTCAACGCCCGACCGCCCTTCCACACCTCGTGAGAATCTCGCGGGCGTTTCTTCAACCCTTAACCAGCCCGAACCCTCAAAGGGCGTGGGCTTAGTGCTAACGTCGGCCCTTAGTGGAGATATTCAAAAAGAACGGGACATCGCCGCTCTACATGGCGAGACATGTGCCTATGAGTCCGACAAATATCACCCCTTTAGAAAACAGGGATAAACACCAATCTGAAGGTACTTTTCAGCACCTTCAACAACTTTCTCATCAAGGAACAAACCCGAATCACCAGAATCATGAAATTCTCCCGACTCAGGATTTGTCTAAAGGCATTCCTCTAGGGGTACCTACCCCTAGTCAAACATATATAAATCCACTACACTCACTATGATGGGAATGAAGAGTACATTGGCGGAAGAGGGGGGGGGGGAAGGGGTGGGGGTTCATATAGTATGTATAACATACATACATGTGAGTCATAGTTCGTACAAATGAATGTTATGAGGCTAAAACATGCATTTTTCCGTAAAATTGTACATTTTGAGAAATTTGATGTACTTTGGAAGGGCTGTAACATAGCAGCTATTTGGTTAAAAAAAACATGTGACTAGTGAAATTTGAAGGAAATTTAATGCTCTTTCCGAAAATGTAATAAAAAAAGACCTCTACATGACATAGTTTTCGAGTTATAGTCGGAAAACCGAAAAAAAGTCCGAAAAAATCGTGGTTTTTCGGCCACCCACAATCGAGCACAGGCTTTATTTGTCAGAAAACTCGGATTTAGCTTCCCTAGGCATCCCAAAACAACACCCCAAAATTTCATTAACTTTCCAATTTTGTCCAGCAACCCACAGATTTTATGACCTCACTGCTGGACTAATAGTTAGCTTTTTGACATTTTCATGTCTTTGCCCTGGCACATTGCACAAAAAACTGTCACGTAACGTAACGTAAATATTTTGACGATTTCCGCTTACAACCGAGTCGTTGCTAGGGAAATGGTACTTCGTCGTTTTTTCATCCCAAAAAATTCGTTGACCATTCGTTCGAAAGCTCTCGATTTATCCAACCATATAATGTTTACTACTGCGAAGTGCGTGGCCAACAAGCTGAGTTATGAGCAAGGTTATTTGAATAATTGTGTACACTCAGGTGATCATTCTCAATAATTGATATTGTGAACATGATTGCCACCGCTTGTTAATTTCTGATGATTTCATTGAGCTGGTGTTTCGATGATTTGATTCATAGCAGGTGATCCAAATATTGCGAGAACGGTTGGTTTGTGAAGCGGTGGTTAAATCATTTTAATAGGTAATTTCTATAATTTACACTCTAGGAAGCTGTAATTTCTTATGTAGCCTCTTTAGGACATTGACTTGACGATGCCCAGGGTCCGGATCAGATGAGTGGCTTTTGAAGCTAATTTCTATGTTTTACACTGTAGGAAGCTGTAATTTCGTATGTAGTCTCTTTAGCACATTTACGTGACGATGCCCAGGGTCCGGATCAGCTGAGTGGCTCTTAGCTCTTACGAGTCTGCAGGGGGGTAGGTGATGTAGCCTGGCTCGAATTCAATGAAGTACCCACGGGTGTCGGAACAATGAGTCAACACGATCGCGAATTCAATTATGTACCCAAGTAGCCCCGGGAGTCTATGGCCCATTTAATTGATTTGTACGCCCCGCCGTGCGATGCACGGGTGAGATCTGCCTAGTAATAAATACAATAAGAAAACACACATGAAAATGTCCCAATGTGTTGCAGACTCGTATGCAAGCATTTCAAGCTGCTTTGTCTTTCTTATGATTTTCACGTACAACCAAGCCGTTGCTGGGGAAATGAAACTTCTTTAGTGTTTATGGGACCAAAATCTTTCTCCATTTGTTGGAAAGCGCTCGATTTATCAAGCATTTTTTTTTATTTTTCTCTAGGTATAAGTCTCCATAGTTGAGCAACCGTTTATTCCCGAAAGTTCCAATCTTTGGTTAGGGGTCAATTACCTAATGAATACTTTATATGAAGATTCATTGACAATCCATCCTGTTTCAAGTTCTCTTTTAGTATCCTTAATCGCTAATGCAGCTATTTATTAGTGAGCATCAGTTCTCAACCAGTAAACTATTCTACCTGGTATACATGCTTGCTCTTCAATAGAGTATGTCTTTAAGGGGAGGAGTGTGACAGTTACCGTCAGATTCAAGAGAATGCGCGTCTACCGGTGCTCTCGGGCTGGGTAGAACGCGTCATGCTCAAGTTCTTGGAATGCTGCGTTTGGCGATAGATGAGGATCCGAGAACCGGAAAACCAATATTCTCCAAACATAGCACATAGGTACGCTATTGATATGAGTTGTATCTCTTATGGTGCTGTCACACCCCCTTCTCTCTATGAGTGCGGATTTAGGCTCCATTTCATCTCTGGGGGTGACCTATGTCCGTTACAACACCTAGTACAAGCCAGTGGAACGTGGCCTAGTGAGTATCACAATTTTTTTTTTTCCCATCAGTAGGTACCCCAATGATTCTCACTATCCCAGGTATTTGGTGCAACAAAGAAAAACTAGAGACTTTCCTCAAAAAACAAATTCATTTACGACCAATTAGATATTAGTCAGTCGTACGAATAATACTCGTATATGTAATTCATTTTGAAAGGAAAAAAATCGGTCTTTGTAACTGTTTCGAACTTTTGGTTTTCGAGATCATTTGGACTTGCCAATCATCAGCAGTTGTAACTTTTTAGAAGTTTTAGAACTATTTTTGTAGAACCCCCTCGCATGAGCATATCAGGGGGGTGAAGGAGTCGCGTAAATCTTCCGCTGCTGCGACGTATATACGGAGCTCAGCTCAAGTTGCAGTTGATGACATGGTGCTCCAGTCTTGCAAAGAGTGGGCGTCTGCATTTACTATGGGATTTTCCAAGTACGCTACTCTATCTATTTCCCAAAGACCAGGATTCATTGTGTCAGCAATCAGGGCCGGGCTTGCTGAGTCCGCCTCTCGCATTACTCAACACCAACGCTGCCCCAAGCCAAACCCGCTAAACTCGCGCATTTCTGACAGCGTTGTGCCCCTGTTTTATCAATCCACCCTTTTTGCAGTAGAGTGCGTTGGTGGTGTCCATTGCTTCAGCGCATCTGTCACCGGAAGACCTTCAATTTCTTTTCCATACCTCTGTGCGAGTGCATCCACGAATTGGGAGTGAGACAAGTCAAGATTGTAAGATGCTAAATTGCTAATTAAAATCCTATCCGTTTCGAATTCCCGTTCAAAGGTTCCGTTTAAAATTTCTACTTCTTGCGATGAATAGCATAGAAATAGGACTTTTTGAATCACGAAATCAACTCACGCTGCTGATTACCAATAAGGATTTTCGCAACCACTTTATTTTGAATGACTATGTGATCATTTTGCGACTCATCCTGTCAGAATCGATCCAGCCGTTCTCGAGTTAAAGCGCTTTCATGAGGATACACATAGTACATACATAGATACATATTAGATACATACATAAACGGACAAAGTGAATACAATAGCACTTTTTTTTTTTTTTTTTTTTTTTTAAAGAAAATGCTCTAAAAGTACGACTAAAAATGTGTGGCATTTTTGAAATAAAAGCCTTGATCTTCCTGTTATTCGTACCTTTACCTTACCTGTTGACAGTATTATGACGTTGTGTATTTGGTAACCCAACCACGCAACTCCGTCTGTTTACTTTCTATTAATAACGTCAATGTGTACCAACTTCATTATAGCACTTTTTTCCCCTCCAAGTCGCACCCTTTCAGTCTAATGAACCTGCGATCACGTAACCAAGGGTTTGAGCGACCGCAACATCTTGTGAGGTGCGTAATACAACGATGATTCTGTTAGATATTATAGGGTTGCTAATATCTAGGTTTTAGCGTGGAACACGCTATTACCCAGACCAAACAAGTGAAAAATGTCACAAAAAGTTCCAGTTATCAGCATGGTCGTTTGAGCGAATTTTCGTAAATTATCGTATTATATAATGTTACCTTGTTTTGAAAATTAAGGACTATGAGGGAAAAGAAATGTTACCACCAATTTCATGGCAAAAAACTATTTTACTAACTATAAAAAGAACTATAAGAAGAGATTTTGGATTTTTAACTGTTTTGCAGTATTTGTCGATTTTTTATCACATTTTAATGAACTTTAAGTACATTTTTCAGCATGAGTATGTACATGAATTTTTCAATGTTCCATTTTATAGTTAATAAACTTTATTTGAGCAATATTCTGTTAAAATATATAAATTACCATTTTTAGCCGTTTTTAGCAATGTTTAGTGATTTTTCCAACACTTTTTTTTTTTAATTTGACCAATTTAATGTTCTCAAAAAATGCTGGCCTACGAACTCGTCCTTTCGTTTGGAATGTTTGATTTTTTGGCGCAAGAACGAAATTTTCGTCTCAATCCTAAGGAGAGTTATCGTCTGGAAGGACACACACACACTTTTTTTTTTTTTTTTTTTTTTTTTTTTTTTTTTTTTTTTTTTTTTTTTTTTAAGAAACCTCCCCTCAAAGACGGAGGGGGCACGCCATTAAATTGAAAAATAAACAAATAAAATAAAAAAGTGGGGAGGACGCCCAGGTTTACCCGACGCCGGCTCTAGGGATAAGGGAAGTTGTAGGACGAGGAGGAAGAATGGGATGAAAGGATGTGCCCCTATAATGCCACTCCTTTTAGCTCAGATATCGCATGGCGCAGATCATTTCTATCATATTTACTTTTCTTAGCCCGCCAGGTCTGCTCCATGTCCACGCTGCCACTGACAACCTGGACATCCAGGATTATGGCAGACCCATCTGGCTTGATCGCAACGATATCTGGCTTCTTGCCCCGGTCACTCGGCATGTGGTATAGTCTCTCCCTTTCGACATCCCAACCGCTAGATGACAAAGCACCTGCTATCTGCTTGGCAACCGCATCGTGACGTAAAATGCGGCCACCGTGAGTACGAGGACACTGCTGCACCACATGATATAGATTCTCATTTTTACCCCGACAGGCACGGCAAAGGGTGTCAACTGTCCCGCGACTACTCCTCGAACACCTCACCGAGGTGGCTAACGTAGCCACCCGGACGGCGTGAAAATGGCGATAGTCGCGGGCCCCAATGCCCTCTGAAGCAAATTCCACCCACTGGGTAGAAATGGGGGATTCAGAGCACTGTCGGAGTTCTTTACCATCTACTGACTCATGCAGTGCAGCAGCGAACTCAGCAAATGAGCTGGGTTTTGGAGCAGTTGGTGTTGCTCGATCGCAACACAACAACTGCTGCCGGACAAAGTCCAGGTCAGCAGCAGTGCGGGCGACCTCCCAGCTCGAGCCCCTAAGGGCAAGCAGGCGCTGGCGGCGTAATGATGGGATGCTGGCAGAAAGAGAGACAATACCGAGCCCACCGGCCTTGACCGGTGTGCGTGGATGTAAGCACTTGGGACACCAGGTGGAAAGCCTAGCCAAGAGCGCACAGCAGAGCGAACTTCACGATCTAACTCAAGCAGCCTCCCCGCAGTAAGCCTGCCAAAGACTAACCCATAGATTAGCTTTGGCAGTAAGTACGTGCGAAGGAGGCGCAGCTTCTGCTGTGGCTTCAATGGAGCCTTAGTGACACGAGCTAATGCTCCACTAAGGTCCACACGGCTTGCGGCAATGGTTGCAACACCCATGAAGTCGACTCCAAGGTACCGCCAGACCTCCAGCACGGATCGGGCAGGGATGGAAGTTTGTCCTAAGACAAAACACTCCTCATCCACCACCTTCACCTTATGCTGGCGACCGGACGGGACCAAGGAGACCGACCCACACACACACACACACACACACACACAATATATATATATACTCGGCGCTTCGCGCCTCGCCGGGGGGCTTCGCCCCCCTGGACCCCCTAATCTATACTCGGCGCTTCGCGCCTCGCCGGATCTTTTTTCTTTTCTACTGCGTAGAAAACGAGGATAATTTGCTATGCAATTCTTAGCCTGAATCAACTTAGTTTTGGAATGTAGCCAGGTACGTAAGGAGAGGGAAATTGGTAGCTTGAAATGTGAACATTTATCACATAAATCAAGCACTTTCCAACGAGTGGCGAACAATTTTTGTGCGATGAAAACTGCGGAAGTTTCATTCCCCTAACAACGGCTGGGTTGTACGTGAAAAACACTGAAATTGTGACACAATCTATAGCAACTACTCAACTACTCGGTTGTACGTGAAAATCATCTTTAATTTCGTTACGGACATTACAAAAAAAAATTATTTGGGGTCGGCCTAAGAATTGCATAGCGATTAATATATATATATTTGGTATTTGGTTGACTAGTGATATATATATATATTCGGGAGGTTGAATGACCAGTCTAGTCTTGAGTTTATAGTTGTTTATTCACGACGTTTCTACCCAGGAGCTGGGTCCTATTCATGTGAATTATTGATGCACTGGATCTTCGAAGTCAGATGTAGAGACTTATGAAAAGTAAGTAGTAAACAACACAAGTTGTTGGTGAAGCCAGTTAACATACAATGTATATTAATGTATATTACATTATACATATTATACGTACGTTTAAGTGGATTCGTCTTAGAATGTCTCAAAATAGATTTCAATAAAGAAAATTTTCGAAAATTGTGATTTTAAAATTTTTGGAGGCGCAATAGTATCTTCTACAAAATTTTGCTTAAAATTTCACGAAAAAATGCGATTGTAGTAGCAGCGGATCTAGTTTCTTTGCTATTCAACTTATGAAGCTGAAATTTGAAACGGAGAACTCTTGGGAGTCTAGAAACGAATCAGGAAGTCCAGAGCCCCCAGATCAGCTGAGTGAGATCCGAAGCTAGCCTCGTTGCTATTCAGCATATGAAGCTGAAGTTGGAAATGGAGCGTGTTCCACGTTCCTCCAATGTTTAGCCGGGGATCAAGGTGAAAGCAAATAGGCCTGGGGTCCCACCATTGAAGCGCCGAGTTTTCTTCAAAACCGCCTTGGGCCAGTTTCACAGAATCGGATAACGTCAAACTCAGAGAGACTTTCCAGTTTCGGCAAATTTCCCGTTCGAAAAATGCAATAATCGATTTTTTTATCTCGATTCTACGGAATTTTTAAAGGGTTAGCACGGTGGTCCCCTAACTGATTCAAGGCCGTCTGAAATGCCGACGAAAACTGACTACAAGGCGGTGTTCCGGAACCTTGTACGAGTATAAATTGACCCCCCGGGAAATCCGAGCTGATCGTTTACTCGTACAAGACGCAAATCAAACATTCAGTTTTCGGGTGTTGTAACAACCTAAATTATGGACTCAGTAAAAAAAATTGGGTGAAACTTGACCCCAAATGGGGTAGAATGCCACCAACCGCACTTTTTTATCTCAATCCGTTGCCGAGATATGATTTTTTAAAGTTTTTTTTCGACAAAAACACGTTTTAGACCATAAAAACCTCATTTTCTCCACTATCGATACACTTTTTTCAATTTTTGACCACATATCTGAAATCAGCGTTAAATTTCGTATAAGAATATTGTTCTTTGGATCTTCAGAAGTCCAATCCTAAAACCATAATACTTGTTCGAACGTGAGAAAATTATAAAAACCAAGTTTCCCGAAAATCTTCGAAGCTGTACTGTCTCCCAATAAATAATCTTGAGACTTATTAAACCTCACAAATTTATTCTTCATTTAAAGAGCTTTCAAACGATGGAGTCGCTTTTGAAATTTCCTTTCAAATTGGTGCAGTTATTTAACCTGGAAGATGAAAAAACGTGTTACCTTTTGGTTGTTTTTTTCTTGATGGACGGGCTGGGATGAAAAAACAAATAAAAACTCGGCAACGGAAAAAACGCAATTTCAAATGAAAATTACTCCTGGATAAAGAGAAAACAAATTTACTTTTACATTTACATTATTGCTTCAAATGCAACTCACAATTTTGTGTTTTCGAAGTGGCTCCCTCGACACGGGTCACACGCTCTTGCCCTTTTTCGAACCGACCCCACTGTCACAGAGTGAATGGACGAACTGACTCATTTTCTTCAGTCAAAACAAATTCCAACGCGTACATTTCAACTATTCAATGAGATTAGGAAGTCTTCGTCGTTTTTTACAGCCGCCGTGTTTTTTTTATTTGTTTTCTCATCCCAGCCCGTCCATCAAAAAAAAAAAAAAAAAAAAAAAAACAACCAAAAGGTTACACGTTTTTTCATCTTCCAGGTTAAATAACTGCACCAATTTGAAAGGAAATTTCAAAAGCGACTCCATCGTTTGAAAGCTCTTTAAATGAAGAATAAATTTGTGAGGTTTAATAAGTCTCAAGATTATTTATTGGGAGACAGTACAGCTTCGAAGATTTTCGAGAAACTTGGTTTTTATAATTTTCTTACGTTTGAACAAGGATTATGGTTTAAGGATTGAACTTCTGAAGATCCAGAGAACAATATTCTTATACGAAATTTAACGCCGATTTCAGATATGAGGTAAAAAATTGAAAAAAGTGTAACGATAGTGGAGAAAAATGAGGTTTTTATGGTCTAAAACGTGTTTTTGTCGAAAAAAAACTTTAAAAAATTATATCTCGGCAACGGGTTGAAATAAAAAAGTGCGGTTGGTGGCATTCTACCCCATTTGGGGTCAAGTTTCACCCAATTCTTTTTACTGAGTCCATAATTTAGGTTGTTACAACACCCGAAAACTGAATGTTTGATTTGCGTCTTGTACGAGTAAAACGATCAGCCCGGATTTCCCGGGGGGTCAATTCCTACTCGTACAAGGTTCCAGAACACCGCCTTGTAGTCAGTTTTCGTCGACATTGCAGACGGCCTTGAATCAGTCAGCGGACCACCGTGTTAGGTGACAGCCCGATTTGATATTTGTGTCGTGACTCTTTGGCTTTATCTCGTTTTGTACTGATTGAGAAAGAAAGCGAAGGCGTAGTAATACAATACGCCGAACTGTCGTATATTGCCTTGATTCTATTCGTAGGTACTGCAGTAGGGTTAACCTGTACACTTACGTTCGAACGCTCATTAAAATTGACGTCATCATCCTTGAGCTGTTTTTACTCATAAAAACGCACGAAAATAGCTGAGATATGGTTGATTTCAAGCTCCAAACCGGTCTATTCTGAACCTTTTCCCCTTGGAAACACACGTACACACATAGCAAAATTACATGATGCCTGCTTTTTAGTTAGTAAAAAATTAACAAAAACACCATGGTCGGGACCTAAAAAATGCATTAATTTGGCGCACACTGGTGGTGTGGCCGCCAGCAAATAAGCGTATAAAAATCTCAATTCGATGGTAAAGGCACTTTTGGCCTTGGTGGTGCATTTCGTGCTTTTGGGGGGCATCCCCATCATAAGCTTTGATACATAATAAACTTACCGTACACGTCGACTCGGTATGTTGCTGCCGTCTCCTCTCCGCTTCTGCTAAGCTTAATCCACTATAGTAAGTATTTTAATCGGCTACGTATTACTATAGTAAGTATTAATATAAGGTTGGTATATAGGGCAGTATTTGTTGAAACAATAAATGCGGTAATTTTTTTAGTTTTTATTGCATGAACCACTCAACTTAAATCCATGTACATTCAGGTTTAGATCTCTTTGCAGCATTCACAAAACCTGATCCTTTGACATTCAGGACATGTGGGCATTCTTCATATTTGCGTGCATGCTCAATCCATGGGTCGTCGTTCATTTCCAAATCTTGAATACCTCTTTCGCAAGCGTAGCAGTAGACAAGGTCACCATGCAATTCGTTATAGTGAAATCCTGCACTGCAGAGGTCGTCAACTAGATGGCGAAGTACTTTGGGCCACCTTCTAAAAGTTGCATACCTCCCATCAAAGGTATCAAGCTTAGCAGCAGCCCCCACCTTACTCTGAGAAGGAGAAGATTCATCCATTGCCTTGCTCATTTCCTCCGCAAAAGTTAAGCTCGTATTACACTTCCGTGTGTTGAAACTAAAGGATTGTATTTTTGTTACCAGCCCCAGCAAGCACGAAAAGCCCACAAATTGACCAAAAGAGTCTTTACCAGCGTATTGAGATTTCCTGGCGGCCACACCACCAGTGCGCGCCAAATTAATGCATTTTTTAGCTCCCGACCATGGTTTATTTTGTTCCTTTTTTACTAACTAAAAAGCAGGCATCACGTAATTTTACTGTGTGTGTGTGCGTTTCCAAGTGAAAAAGGTTCAGGATAGGCCGGTTTGGGACTTAAAACCCACCATATCTCAGTTATTTTTCGTGCGTTTTTATGCAAAAAAAAAAAAAAAAAAAAAAAAAAAAAAACAGCAGCTCTAGAATGATGACTTCAATTTTAATGAGCGTTCGAATGTAAGTGTACAGGTTTACCCTACTTACTGCATCACCAATCTTTCTCAATAAATCTACCTTTGAGACGTTCCTTTTTTTCCCAGTACTGATATACCTATCAATTCTTGATGATACGAGAGCTTATGATTCCGAACATCTGGCATCAGGTATTTTCAAGATTCGCAAAGTTTCGGCAAGATGGTATCACAAGGTCGCTATCGTTCCTTTAGAGAATGAAGACCTTCACCGAGAGAAGGCCACTAGCACCTCGATCATTATCTCATCAGATAACACCTGGACCGCCCAGTGAAGTAGGGACGTAAACCCCGTATCCAATATTAAAAGAACTTTCTCTGCCTCGCAAACTGGGAAAAAAGGCCATTCAAGGTGGACATTGCTCATAACTTCTAGACAAATCCTCCAAAATACTTGAAGTTTTGAGGAAAGGTTCGTAAGATATTCCCAAGTACGAGGGTAAGGAGTGACGTGAATACAGCCCGCCACAGCAGCGGCTGTGACACTCATTAGCGTCCACAATGCGACTTCATTTTGCATCCAATGGACGCGTGTTTGTAATGGTTTAATATGTTTTTCAGGATGCTGAATCGAATGAAACCACTTTAAGAGCTCTAACTCTCAACCTAATCAACATTACTGACTATTTAATATACCAAATTATGTCACAAATGTTACTTGCCCCAAAAACGATTTTGGTTTATTATTTCCAATAATAAGCCTACGTGATCGTGTAGCAAAAAATTTTTATAACCCCCCCTCAAACTTGTCACTTTACGTTTCAAGGTGCGTAGAATCCAAATTTGAAATGTCCGTCCGCCGTCCGGGCCATAAAAGGCCTAAGAATTTACTTAAAAAACCCGTTCTTACGCAAATAGACTCAATTTAGGGTCTAGTTGGTCCTAACGTTTAACCACCCCGATCGCTTTACTAGAATAGATGCTATGGGCCGAGAACGGGCGAAAAAGTGAATTTTTCGAGGCATTGAGTGTTAGACGTGTTAGACGCACGCCTGGCACGCTTGGCAGGGGGTCACGGAGGGGGGTGAGCGGGGTGGTGGGGAGAGAGGAGGCGCCGCGGCACCTTGTGGTGGCTGGAGTGATCAGGGGTGTAGGAGAATGGATATTTTATTACTTTTACGTGTTATACCCATATAATATACCGCGGCACCATGAGGTGGGTACGGCGTTCCTTCGAGGCATGAATATATGTTTTTTTCTAGGTCATATTTGTGTGTTAATACCAATGCTATTCCTACGCATATTTAATAACATATCCTCTCGACTTTTCGTACGTACTTAGATAATGATATTATCTAAGGCAATAACTATTTGAATAGATAGGAGCTCAAATCGAGAAATGTAACATGCGTATATATCTATCTATATCTATCTATCTATACTATTAATAAGAATGAAACTCCGTCTGTCTGTCTGTTTGTCTGTCTGTCTGTCGTGTCTATGCACGGCCAAACGGCTGAGTCGGGGGAGTCTACGAGTGGGAGGATCTTTTTGGGATTTTCCGATAGGGTGTATAAGCGAATTTAAAATTTTCTAATCCCACCCGAACCATGGGCCGTAGGGCGGGAGGGGGGTCGAAGTAATAATTAATGTGCGCTTTTTGGACTTCCCCGCTTCCCCTACCCCTCTAAACGGCCGTTGACAATCTCGGAAAAATACGGGTTTCGTAGGTTTTCCTACGAGGAAGACGACGGCGCGATCGGATCGCGAAAAAAGTATCGGGAAATGCGTCAAAAAAATGCGAGAGTACGGACCCGTTTTCTCGAAAAGTCCGCCGAAAAACTTGGTTTTTTCCGATTAAAATATACCCCATAAAGGTACGTTTTTCGGAACGGTTTTTGCGGGCGAAATACAGCTTTGGGTCCGCCGAATCTGAATCCGAAATCGGATATCGAAAAAAGTGACGTTAAGTTGGTCAAATCGCGAGCGGAAGCGAGGAGAAGCGTTTAACATCAGAAATTAATCGACCACGGGCCGCCGTTACACAACGTTGCTTAGGAATAACTTCCTACCTGACGGGAACGGGTTGCAAGCAGGTACAGGGCCAGCAGTGGCAGGGGGGGGGGGGGGGGGGGGGGTGGGGGGGGGGGTGCATGGCCTACCTTCAGAAAAATAGAACTGGAAAATAAATACTTACAAACATTCAACATCTGACTGTACTGTTAGTACTGAAGTGTTCTTATAACTATACTTTTCGTGGTTCCACATAATGTGCCGCATTTGATAGTCATTTCCAACAGAAAAAAACGTCTGCCAAGTTGGGTGGGCAGTATAACTTCCTCAAGCGAGCGAAGCGAGCATCATCCCCTACAGAAGTTAAACCTATCCTTAGAGATCTACCGTTTGCGAGCGAAGCGAGCAACATCCCCTACATGTTTCAATTGAAATACATCGCATGTATACAGCCACACTTTGCGAGCGAAGCGAGCAACATTCCCTACATACCACACTTTGCGAAATAAATACTTACAAACATTCAACATCTGACTGTACTGTTAGTACTGAAGTGTTCTTATAACTATACTTTTCGTGGTTCCACATAATGTGCCGCGTTTGATAGTAATTTTCAACAGAAAAAAAGCTCTGCCAAGTTGGGTGGGCAGTATAACTTCCTCAAGCGAGCGAAGCGAGCAGCATTCCCTACAGAAGTTAAACCTACCCTTAGAGATCTACCGTTTGCGAACGAAGCGAGCAACATCCCCTACATCCCCGGACGGGAGGAGGCTCTACGAAGACGTCAAGGGGTTCGATGACCCAGGTGTTTCGCAATGTTACGAGGCGAGCAGGTACACATAGGTACCTTGCGAGCGAAACGAGAACCATTTCACCAGAATAAATACGGATTTTTTTCATACAAACATACAGCAATACATTGCGAGTGAAGCGAGCAACATCCCCGTATAAACTTTTCGTGGTTCCACGTAGTTTTATAAGATTTAATTTGTTTGTAAGAATTTCCAACAAAAATTTTTCCGATTAAAATATACCCCATAAAGGTACGTTTTTCGGAACGGTTTTCGCGGGCGAAATACAGCTTTGGGTCCGCCGAATCTGAATCCGAAATCGGATATCGAAAAAAGTGACGAGAACTCGGTCGAATTGCCAGCGGAAGCGAGACTAAGCTATTAAAAATGAGAAATTATATGTGCTGTGGACGCGAGAAGGCTCTAGAAAGACAGACGTGTTTGGGGTTCGATAACTCAGGTACAGGTTTCGGTGTTTGGGTGTTGCGAGCAGGTACACAAAAGTACCTTGCGAGCGAAGCGAGAGCCATTTCAACAGAATAAATTCGGATTTTTTTTGTACAAATATACAGCAATACCTTGCGAGCGAAGCGAGCAACATCCCCGAATAAACTTTTCGTGGTTCCACGTAGTTTTATAAGATTTAATTTGTTTGTAAGAATTCCCAACTGAAAAAAACGTCTGCCAAGTTGGGTGGGCAGTATAACTTCCTCAAGGATATACAGGTATACCTTGCGAGCGAAGCGAGCAACATCCCCTAATAAAATTTTCGTGGTTCCACGTAGTTATATAAGATTTAATTTGTTTGTAAGAATTTCCAACAGAAAAAAAGTCTGCCAAGTTGGGTGGGCAGTATAACTTCCTCAAGCGAGCGGAGCGAGCAACATCCCCTACAGAAGTTAAAACTACCCTTAGAGATCTACCGTTTGCGAGCAACATCCCCTACACGTTTCAATTGTAATACATCGCATGTATACAGCCACACTTTGCGAGCGAAGCGAGCAACGTTCCCTACATGCCACACTTTGCGAGCGAAGCGAGCAACATTCCCTACATGCCACACTTTGCGAGCGAAGCGAGCAATATTCCCTACATGCCACACTTTGCGAGCGAAGCGAGCAATTTAATGGGGGGCCCGGGGGGCTTGCCCCCCGGCTGGACGTGGAGGCGAGCGTAGCGAGCCGGAGCGGCTAGTAATTATAGAAGTATAGGTTGTGGCAACTCGAAATAGGACACGCCGAGGAGTCTGGACGGGCCTTATGACGTACGCAAGCCAACTAAAACTACGATCAAACTCAATTGAAAAATAATAAACCTTTGAGAAATAATTTGCAGCGTTTTTTATCCCCGCGTCCGGGCGAAAATTGAAAGTCGCTCCTTACGCTTAATGTCCGATTTTCATTGAAATAAAAACGGAAAATATCCGGTTTTTCATTTTAAAACTACGCGCCTTCTCACGTGGGACGTTGTGTGGACTCGTCAAGCTGAAAATTATCGCGAGCATGATAAAACTTCATTCACTCTCTCATACCTTGCCGCAACTGAGACCACGTTTTTTCTCATTCCAGCTAAAATTCATCTACCAAGTTTTTATTTTTCAGAACAGTGCATGTTTATGTTGATGTTATGTTTCGAGAATCAAAAGACTTCATTATTTTAGAAAATTTAACACTGATTCCTAAAATATGCTCGAAAATCAAACTTGGTTGAGTAAAAGTGGAAAAACATGGTTTTAATGCAATTAACGTGATTTCTTTGAGGAACTCTTTTACAAATCATATATACCTATCTCGAATATGAATGAGAATTGAGTGACTTAGTTCTACTCAAAATTTGTTCAAAGCTTATCTGAATCCACCCATTACAGTCGGCAAACGGTATTTATTGGAACATATTATAGATAATACTAGCGTTCCCCCCGCGCGGGTTGCTGCGCCCAAATTAAATTTGTTTATTGATCGTAATTTTAAACTGTTATTAAGTCAATCGTGGGATCATTAGGGAAAAAACTGGATTCTAGATCCACTCAGCTGATCTGGGATCGGTCAGTTGTGTTCAGAAGTCCCTCAAGGGCCCACATACCAAATCTCAGAATCGTGGGATCATTATGGAAAAAACTGGATTCTAGAGCCACTCAGCCGATCTGGGATCGGTCAGTTGTGGTTAGAAGTCCCTCAAGGGCCCACATACCAAATCTCAGAATCGTGGGATCATTAGGGAAAAAACTGGATTCTAGAGCCACTCAGCTGATCTGTGATCGGTCAGTTGTGTTCAGAAGTCCCTTAAGGCCCACATACCAAATCTCAGAATCGTGGGATCATTAGGGAAAAAAACTGGATTCTAGAGCCACTCAGCTGATCTGGGATCGGTCAGTTGTGTTCAGAAGTCCCTCAAGGGCCCACATACCAAATCTCAGAATCGTGGGATCATTAGGGAAAAAACTGGATTCTAGAGCCACTCAGCTGATCTGTGATCGGTCAGTTGTGTTCAGAAGTCCCTCAAGGGCCCACATACCAAATCTCAGAATCGTGGGATCATTAGGGAAAAAACTGGTTTCTAGAGCCACTCAGCTGATCTGGGATCGGTCAGTTGTGTTCAGAAGTCCCTCAAGGGGCTACATACCAAATCTCAGAATCGTGGGATCATTAGGGAAAAAAACTGGTTTCTAGAGCCACTCAGCTGATCTGGGATCGGTCAGTTGTGTTCAGAAGTCCTCAAGGGGCTACATACCAAATCTCAGAATCGTGGGATCATTAGGGAAAAAACTGGATTCTAGAGCCACTCAGCTGATCTGGGATCGGTCATTTGTGTTCAGAAGTCCCTCAAGGGGCTACATACCAAATCTCAGAATCGTGGGATCATTAGGGAATCTCCGCGTAACGCTCACCGCGTGACGCTCCCCCGCGTGACGCTCCCCGCGTGTCGCTTTAATTAATTATGTTGCTTATAGACTCCGAAACATAAACATAAACATAAACAATAAATTTCTAAAACCTGACACTGCACCCTTTTATGCCTTCTGGGTCAGAGCCCTTTGAACGGATTTGCACCAAACTTTACAGGAACAATCCTTGAATCATGCCTAATAATACCTGAAAGTTTCATTACAATCTGTCGAGCGGTTTCGGAGTCTATAGGCAATATACATACATACATCCTCTTTTATAGATATAGATGCATGGAATTTATGACTGTATGATCTTTTAATGAGTAAGTATTTTTAGTCTATACTTTCCCCATGTCCGGTTCTTTTTTTCCATACCACCTGGCAAACTTGGTTGGTAGTGGGCATCAAGTATTGGATACAAGGAGGAAAAACTGTCTAAAATAAGCGTTAGTGAGGCGCAATGCGCTGCGTCCAGTTCCTGGGACCTATCATGATTTCTTGGTATTCAACATCGTAATTCTCAAGTTGACTATCCTCAATCCCACTCCTTGGCCCGCTTCAAGGTCCTAAGACGCCATCAAGTTTGGATCCCGAGCACTGATATTCGAGATGCTGTACTCCCCAAGGTTACCGCTTGCAAACTTGATTTCAGGGCTTTCATCGAATTGGTATACGATAAAAGACAAGAAAAACGCTTGCCAAGTTGGGTGGGCGGTATAGTTTCCTCACTTATTGTAACATGACGTGTAGAATTAGATGAAGAACTAAGTACGAGTCGAAATGATTGATAAGCCGACGTTGCAGGAAATTAACGGGAGGCGTGGTGGTGATACCAATATAACGTAAAAAAGGGGGTACTTCAGGAACTTGCCCTGCCCTCATTTTTCGTTCAATTGAGCTGATTTTTTTTAAATTCACTCTTCATGTTGTCATCTTTTGATTGATTGGAGAATTTTCTTGTATACGATACTACATGATGGTTTGCATGAGTTGGCAAAATTGGAGGTTTTATCATGTCGTTCATTCATCCACCAGCGCATGCCCCCAGGAAATTTCCAGTATTTTTTTCAGTCATTCAATTCCCACACTTCTCATGGTAATTTAGAAAAAAAATTCGATCCGATACGACAAACAGGCCGGTCAAAAAATGTTTCCGAAGAGCGGAAAAACGTCGTTCGAGAAAAACGTGATTGAAAAAAAATTGGCTCTCGCAAACGCTTTCGACTCCGGCCGAAGCACTTGCTCGTTTCGTTTGGTGGAAACTTCTACTTCTCTCTCAAGAAAACTATTGAAACACTGTCTGACAGTGACGCAGTCTAGGACAAATAAAGATGATCAACACAAGTAGAAGAAGAATAAGATAACCTCATCTTACATTAGCTTTATTTTGATAAAGCTGGCTGTAAGCTGTAAGCGAGACTGTACTTCAGTGGGTTATTACGATACGCTATCATGTTTGTAAAATTTTGAAAATATATTCATTTTGTTCAGAAAATGATGTAGTTTAGAAAATGTATTCACCCCAAAATCGAAATTTCTTGTCCCCCCACTCCCTCGCCTCCCGTTAAGGTTTACGCAGTCAACGGCAATGAAATTTGTAGGAGAATGTTTAGGAGCTAAACCGCACCATTCTTGAAAATTTCATAAAATCGGTCCATTAGTCTTGGTTTTGTTTGGCGATCAATTTTAGTTTTGTGAATGCGCTATATTTATTACTCACCAATCGCGATATAATTCATATGGAATTTTTCTGGAACATATACCCATCTACTCCAAGAGTTTGGAAGAAATCAAACCAATAGATGATGAGAAATCGACTATATAAAAAATTATCGTTTGCGCATGCGCAAGGACTAATGTTCACGTGACGGCCATGAAGCATTCCTGCACAATTCCTGACAATTTCATCAAAATTGTTCAATTAGGCTCGGATTTCTGCCAGTGTCAAATCGATATTAGTTCAAATCCAGTTAGACCTTATCAAGATTCAAATCCTCCCGATCAAGAATCAAATAAGACCTCTCGGATCGGGCTCGAACAGGTTAAAAAATATCGTCAACGTGAATGTGGCTTGCTTGTGATTCCAATAGAATTCTCACTTCTCGATACAGTAAAGCGTAGATTGTTGATTTATGTTAATTCGTTTATTTTCAGATGATGGGTGCCAAACATGTGATGGATATATTTAGATTCTGATGTGCTATTGTAGTTACTCAAATAATAGCTCTTGTTACGTACATCTGCTTTACAAGCAGATACCATGTTACATGGATATGTCTTTGATTGGGGATTTCATAACGGTCGTCCTCGAGAGTAGTAAACAAATCCTTTAACTTTAAACAAATCCCTGGGCCGCATCCCGACTAATTCCAACAAAACAACGGTTTACTTATAGAAATGTTGAAAACCATCAGTCTGTCAATTGTAAACATCATTTATGTATATAATATAAAGAATATAGGACCTAAAACAGATTCTTGAGGCACTCATTTGTAACTGGCATTGACTTACTTCGCAATCCACCAAATTCAACATACTAACTCCTTTCAGCAAGATAAGATGAGAACCATTTAAGGGCTACTTCATCTAAACCTAATCTGATTTGCTTATCCACCTGCCTGTCTCAATGGAATCAAATGCTTTTGTTAAATCCACAAAAACACTTAGCACTTATCACCTTCATTTAATGCATTTGAAATTTCACCATTACCTCCGCGAGAGCATCCTGCGTGTTTCGGTTTGATCAAAAATCGTTTTTCTGTACAGGAGACAGATAATTGTTGATTTCTAGATAATTCACAAGTTGTATTTGATTATCTTTTCAAATATTTAGGTGAAGTTTGAGAGCAATGATGTTGGTCGATCATTAGAAAAAAAAACGCTTGCATACGAGTCTGCAACGCATTGGGACATTTTCATGTGTTTACCTATTGCTTTTTACCTCACTGTAGGATTTTATAAACTACCCTCCGTTGTTGTCAGAATGTGAAACGAATCATTAAACTGCAGAGGCTACATACCAAATCTCAACTACCAACAGTTAATAGGAGAGGTAGGTACCATGTAAAGAGTTTGGAAACAAAATATGAGAACAGTTATGCCCATAGCTCCGCTATTCGTATAGTCAATATTTTATGGAGAACATGAAAATGTTCGTTAAATCGAGAGCTTTCCAACGAGTGGTGAACGATTTTTGTGGGTTAAAAATTGTAGAAAATGAACAAACCTAACAACGGGGTCGTTGTCAGCGGAAATCATTATAAAGGCACTGTAACACAATTTCATTACGTGACAGTTTTTTGTGCAATGTGCCAGGGCAAAGACATGAAAATGTGGAGAGAAGCGACTACAATGAGTTGTTGTTAACATTCGACTGTTGTCAAGAGGATGAAAATGTTTCCTATGGAGTGGAGTAAATTATGCTATTGCTTTACGTTAAGAATATTGTAACCGGCTTATTAAAACTGTTTATAGTCCAATCAACTTAGTTTAGGAATATAGCCAGGTACGTAAGAAGGGGGAAATTGGTAGCTTGAGATGTGAACATGTATCACATAAATCAAGCGCTTTCCAACGAGTGGCGAACGATTTCTGTGCGATGAAAACTGCGGAAGTTCCATTCCCCTAGCAACGGATGGGTTGTACGTGAAAAACACTGAAACTGTGACACAAATTCTGCGTCCCGGAAATTTTTGGTTGACCCCCCAGAGCAAAGACATATCCATGTCAAAAAGTTAGTTTCTCTGAAAATGTGAAAATAAAAATAATAAAAAATCCGTCCGTCTGCTTTCTATTTTCTACGGGATTTCTCCGAAATCAAAAGACAAAACATCATAAAACTTGCGTTATATATGGTCCTAAAAGCTTGGCATCAAATTTTTTCAACCCTAAAGGGTGGCATTAAAGGCCTGAACATTCAAAAATCGACAACTCAAAAACTGTCAAGGTAACAGTAATGATTTTTAGCTTGTCAATGATTAATATAATCCCAAACAATCAATCAACACCATCCGCAACGCTGTACGTTAATCGTTCCGGTTTCCCTAAGGGCTCGAAAATCGAAAAAGTCCAGTCATGCAGCATGACCTCATGAGCGAATTTTTGAAGAAATCTTCGACATTTCAGTCGCTATTGATCGTGTAGATTTTACAACTAGCGAACGGCATTATTTCGATTTTTGACTGATTTTTCAACTTTGAAATTTTTGAAAACTTGATACATATTCTTATAGGAAACTTTACGCTGATTCCGAATATACCACATCTTAGTATGCTGAAAACATTATTTCGCACAACAAATCGGAAAAAACAGGCTATTTTGAAATTTTTGACTACATTTTCGAAAATTTCAACCCGAAGATGTAATCCGATCATGCTGGCCAACGAACTTGAACTTTCGTTTTGTGTCCTTAACATTTTAAAATTTGTTTGAAGTTTCTAGCACAATTCTACGGACAGTTATCGTCTGGAATGACACATACATACATACATATATACATACATACATTAAAAAATGCGTTAAACTTCAGAATATGATTCAGAATAGCCTGAAACGGATTTCTGCATAAAATGTTTTCAAAAATTCACATTCTACAAATTTTGAGGCGAGAGCAATAGCTTAATTTTCTTCAAAAATTTGCTAAAACACCTTCGGAGATCTAAGCGTCATACCACGGAGACATAATGCGCTGCTAGCGAATCTATTGATCAGCCAATCAAGCTCTAAATTCCATTAACGATCGCTGGATACTGGGACGGGAACACAGAAATTGCCATGCAAATATCAGCTGATATGGTCCAAAAACGCTGCAAATTATTTCACAAAGGTTTATTATTTTTTCAATTTAGTGTGATCGTAGTTTTAGTTTGAGTTTGAGTTTGAGTTTTTTTATTCCTTCATGATATACAGCACAATATAAAATAAAAGATGAAATATCAAAATAATTAGTACTTCAATACATAAAGAAAATGAACTTTCATATTTGAATGATAAATGTACGTAGGTATAGTATATATATTATAAACTAAAAATTATGTGGTTGAAGGGTATGCATGCCTGTAAGCATAGCTTGTGGCGGCATGCATGAGCCAATTTCGTCATGTGAGACTATAACAATATATATATATATTATAGGAATTACTTAACTATTGCCAGTGAACAACCATATTTTATGGTATGTGTTTGATATTATTTTTGTATAATTATTAAAAGAGAAATTTGGATAATTGAAGATGAAATAAATATTTGAATTTAAGAGTTGGGTTTTCAATAAATTAGTGAGCATAAGAAGGGTGTTTTAATTTGGAACTGGACTTGATTAATATGTCTTCTGTGAATATATATTTTTTAATTGTATTTAATGATCTATGTATAGATAGAGTTGGTGAATAAGGGATATAAAATTTTGAACAAATAATTAAAAGTTAATAGCATTTTATACTTAGGACTATGCCCCGAAAAATTTGATTTTATTCTCGGTAGCTCAAATCTATACGGTTTTCTCGAGAAGTTCTGACATTATCTTTGAATTCATTTTTATTTTTCAAGATGTATCTGCACATGCTGTAAATATATAGTTGATGAATACTGAAAATTTTGAGGTCTTTGAACAAATTATACGTTGGTTCTCTTTTTTTTCTTTTGAAGCCAATTTTTAGGATTTTTTTCTGTAAAATAAATAACGTTTCTATAACACTATTATAGGTACCACCCCAAAGAGAAATCGCAAACTGCAACAAAGGTTGTACCATAGCGTAATATATACATTTTTTAAGTTTTAACTGACAGAAATTTAACATTGTTCATCACGTATGCCATCTTTCTCAATTTATTTATAATATAATGCACATTACCGTCCCATTTCAGCTTATAGTCAATTATAACCCCTAAATATTTCACAGATTTTGCCGTATTTAATACATTACAATTACATGCATTATCAATGGTGTCACATTGCTGGAGGTGTATACGCACTCTAATTTCACTCGGCCATTCCTTTTCTGACCCAGCAATGGGTAAAATATTGCACTTTTCTACATTTAAATTTAGTTTATTTAGATTCATCCACAGTTTGATGTTTTTGAGATCTTTCTCCAGTCTAATCTTTGCTTCGTCCCAAGATTGGCCTTTGACAATCATTGCAATATCATCCGCAAAGAGATAAATACTGCCAAATAGATCTAGGTTTGCTATATCGTTCATGTAAAGAATGAACAAGCTAGGACCCAACGCTGTTCCCTGGGAGATGCTGTAATCCCCGGTTGAAGTAGCTTCACTATACATATTTCTATCAATTGCGACCACCTGTTTTCTATCGTAAAGGTAGCTTCTAAACCAATCGTGCGAAACTCCCCTAATCCCCATTCTATACTATTTTTACATCAGTACATCCTTACTAACTCAGTCAAAAGCCTTTTTTACATCCAGGAAACATGTTAAAACTTTTTTTCCCTTCACCTAGATTATTGTGGATCTCGTTTATAAATTTCGTGAGTGCATTGTCAATGTTTTTATTTTTCTGGAATCCAAATTGTTTGTCAGTTATTAAATTGGCTTTTTCTACATATTTTATTAGTCGACTATTGATTATTTTATCCAAAATTTTGGCAAAGCAACACATTATAGAAATTGGTCGTTAATTAGTTGGCTTGCGTACGTCATAAGGCCCGTCCAGATTCCTCGGCGTGCCCTATTTCAAGTTGCCACAACCTATACTTCTGTAATTATATACGTATGTTTATATTTCTCGATTTGAGCTCCTATCTATTCAACTAATCATTTCCTTAATAATATAATTATCTAAGTACGTACGAAAAGTCGAGAGGATTTGTTATTAAATATGCGTAGGCAAAGCATTGGTATTAACACACAAATATGACCTAGAAAAAAACATGCCTCGAAGGAACATGAAATTCGAAAGCAATACAAGTGTAAGAAGTTTTCCGCGCCACCCTGGAGGTACTCCCTAGGTCTCGTTACCTCACAACCGGAGGTTCACCGCCCTATTACGCTTACGCTATCATATCACTCATATTTTTCCATCAACATTCATTTGAAAGTTGTGCATTTTGAGATGAGTGAATTTTGTCCTAACATATGAATAATAATTATTAGGTCGTGCAGTTGTGGTCGTGCATGATGTGGTCCTAAAGAGTTCTGTTGCGAAGTCCTACTGCCCATTGTTATCCTAACCGTGGAATATTAGCTTAAGCAGTTGTGGTTGAGCAGGTTGGAGTTTTAACACGTCAGTAAAGACACTTCGCATCTATGCGAGTAAAGCGATCGGGATGGTTAAACTAGACCCCAAATGGAGTCTATGTGCGAAAGAACGGGTTTTTTTAATTCAATTCTTAGGCCTTTTATGGTCCGAACGGCGGACGGCGAACGGCGGACGGACATTTCAAATTTGGATTCTACGCACCTTGAAACGTAAAGTGACAAAGTTTGAGGGGGGGTTATAAAAATGTTTAAAATAATAACCCAAAAGAGTGAGAGAATCCGAATATTGGCTTGGCCCAAATTGGATGATATCACGCGTTTTGTGGCTCGGCATCTAGTGTGTGCAGAGCGTTTTATGGGGGTTCAAATATGATTTTAATGTAAAATTCAGTTCACTTATACATCCAAAACAATTTCATCAATTTCTCCTCGGTAGGCGCTACGTCTATAATATGCAGTTACAATTTAATTATGTGTCAGTATCTATACGTTTGACAATAAATTATAGATCAGTGATCTGTATAGAAGGGTATCTAATAAAAAATACACTGCCAAGGAAATGGCACATGAGCTTCCTCGTGACCTTCACAGTACGTCACCATTAAATTCCAGAAAACTAGAAACGACCGGTTCTGGAATCAGGGAATTAATGAGGTGGGAAATTGGAAGCTGAATGGTACATATATAATAAATTAAATTAAAAAGGAAAATTTTGATTTTAATATGGGACCATCCAGGATGTAGTCCGCATGTTCCCTGAAATTACGCTTTTGCAAGGACCGTAACAAGAATATTTCGTTCACGCATGCGCAGAGCGTACCGCTAATGCAATTATTATGATTGTCTTACGGGACCTCAAGGGACCTTACTCACATCATCCCTGAAAATCTGACCGAAATCCGTTCAACATTGACCGAGTTATGACCGTCACAAGGAATTCACGTTAGCGCCTGCGCAGGAGCTACCGTTGATTCGATCATGATGAAGTTGATAGGGGACCATCTAGAGCTTAACCCGCACGATCCCTGAAAATTTGGTTAAAATCGGATCAAAATTGTGGATGTTATGGCTGTTACAAGGAAATGTGGACGGACAGACAGACACGGAACCAAATTTGTTCAGGAGGCTCTGAAACGCAAAATGCGAGTGGAAATTTTGATTTTGGAGCAAAAAATTTTTTTTCATTTCGAAAGTGAAAACAAAGCTTCCGCTGCCTTGCAGTCTCGGAAGCAATAATAAACCTTTGTGTAATAATCTGCAGCATTTTAAACAATAATACTGTAACAGAATCGCTGCGTATTGTTGTTTTTGCGGCTTGGTGAATAATGAAATCTTGATTATTGAGTGTTACCATTTAAAGACCTCAAGATGGAGGACTGATAAAAAGAGGGTTCCTTAATGGTTTTCTTGACAGCCGGTCGATAGCTTCTCCGTCTCGGACGAATGTAAATTACAGAACACGTCATGTTCTAACAATCTACTGCATTCGGGGTCGTTGCAACACCCGCCATTCATAAGGCAGCACAATCGCTTCTCCGCCCATTGTAACACTACTTACTTCCGCCAGAGTAACACGATTACAAGAAGTAGAGGGAGTAAAAGATAGGGGTTGCTCCGGTCACTTAGCTTTGGAAGTCTGCATCCAAATCTCTATTAATTTATTGTAATATATTTGAAATTACTTGGACGAGCCCATTAAACAAATTGAAGTACAATTCAAATACAAGACTAAGAATGAAGAATAAATACAAAATGCGATTACAAATATGTAATTATTAGAAGGAAATATTCATTTATAAAAATGATAAGTACTCTCACCCCTACTCAAGGGCGTACGCAGTACTACTCACCCCTACTCCGCTACCCTAATACGCATTTTCTTCTACAATGAACAACTGGGGGTTAGTTCCTAAAGGCAGTACCTACCCTTTTATTATTTTATATACTTTTTACCTTGGTACTTAAATACCTATCCTGAATTCTTGAATTGAGCACCTATCAGTGGTGTACAGACAATCATCCGTGAACATTTAAAAAAAGCAGTTTTTGTCCACTACTCAAGTCACTGATTGAACCTAGTCGTTAATGAACTCAATCAGGTCCCTGAAATTTGCAACACAGTTTCAGTTATCAAGGAAATAATCAATTTCTTTCGAGATTCGGCACTAAGACAAAGATAGCTCGTTGGTCACAGAAACATCTATCTATAAGGATTTTCAGAGAACAATACGTGGAGCTTATTGAAGGCCTGGAAACACTATCTAGAGAGGGCAATGCTGCAATGCTGATGCCATTGTGCTGTAACAAAATCACAGTTTATTATTTGTCTTGAAATCATCGCCAAGTATTCCGCCATTTTGGAACCTTTGGTTAATAACCTCCAATCGAAGAAGCTGGATCTTGAGTGTAAAAATTTCGCGGCCACATTACAGACTTTTATCAGAGAGCAATGTGACAGCTCTGATACATTGATTTTGAACCTTCTCGTGGCTTCTGACTCTCTTGCCGAACGTGTGGGGGAAGAAATCCGGCGGCCCAGAATAGTTGAACGTCAACAGCATTGTTCCAACCAAACAACTTCAAGCTCAGTAGGATATTGGAAAGAATCTCTGTACATCCCATATTTGTATTCAGTACTAAGTTCATTACAAGACCGATTTTCGAATGATAATGTAACAGCTTTTGGGGGATTAGTACTTCATCCATCGAAAATGTTGGAAATGTCAAAGGAAGAACTCAAACTGACCCACTTTTGTAATTTTTATGGTCTGGATGCCCTCATTGAAACTGAAGCTGAGCATACATTTTGGTTGAAAAAGGGTCTTACTACAGAAAAAACGGACGGTAGACCTACGGTTCTACAGTCGGATCATTTAATAATGATTAATTTTACACATTATTAGTTCATTATGGTTACTTAGCAATATTAGTTTATAACTGAGCGTAATAAATCAGCTTTCCTGACACTACAGAGGCTTAGAGATTATGAGTTGCTGTGATAAAATGAGAGCATTCCAAAAAGTGGCTAACGATTTCCTGCTATGAAACTAAGGGAGTTACACTTCCCGAGTAACGCATTGGTTGTACGTGAAAATCAATAGAAACCCCCACGTGACCTGACGAAAACAAATGGAAACGTCCTGTTAATCATTATTAAATTATAAAATTGAATGAATTGAATTTGATCAATGTACTGCAAGAGACTAAGGGGTTTTACCCCCAAGTGAAATCGGCGCTAAACGTTCTTCTCGCACAGCTGTGCACAACGTGCACAATTGAAAGGTCATTCAGCTCGTTGAGAAGGGTTAAAACATGGTTGAGGTCAACCATGTCAGAAGCCCGTTTTATGCCTATTGAATGTACACAGAAAGTTGGTCCATGAGAAGAAAAATCAATTCGTTGTGTTGAAGTTGTTCTCAATTCATAAATTATAACTTTGCATTTACCCTCATTTTGTTGATGATAGTTGTGGTGAATCCACCACCTCTTTTTCAACAGCCCTTTTCAGGGCTACCAAAAAGAGGTAGGCACACTTGTGTCTGAGCGAGTCTGAAAGGTTTGCTCGATCTTTTTGTGTAGGTGAGTCTTGTTCGAAAGTTTCTCGAACGAATACGTCGGGCGAGAAGGCGATCCGGACGTGAGGGTCGCGCCTGGTCCGTCAAACAAAATATTTCACCAGAGAGAAAATACTAAATTCTCTCCCAAAAGTGAAATATTAAAGATTAACACGCAAGGCGACCTCCCCAAACATTTACTGGGCGAGAGAGATATGACAAACATCTCGAGACAAGTCGCCTTGAATGAGAACACGCAAGGCGACCTCCCCAAACATTTACTGGGCGAGATAGAAGAGGTACCACTCCCAGGAGACATTTTCGTAACTTCTACGAACCTTTCGGAACCTCTTTTCTTCCGACCTACGCATATTAAACATAATAACACGAAATATGCCGTGAACATGCCCAAAAATTTGGATACATGTACTCATGTCTATATCAGAGTGCCCACACAGCTCACCTCTCTCCAATGTCCTTACACGGGACCGTTCAAAGTAGTTAAAAGAGATAAGTTTTCGGTTACAGTGCAAATTGGCGAACATACTAAGAAAGTTCCCAAACAGCAAATCAAGCCAGCTTATACTCTACACTCGGAAGAAGCTGTATCGCAAGGACAATCTCTGTTACAAAATCAGACAGGAAGTAAGGAGAAAACTCCCCGAAAATCCGCCAGAGGGCGCGTCCCATCTACCAATTTGACGAAAGTGGGTGACTGCGCTCGAAACAAGCCACGCCCATTTTTCTCGGGTAGGAGCAGTGGGAAGTATAAATATGGGAACGACCCCCAGCCAGAGACCATAACAATCTCAACCATGGCAGCTTCTACTCCAGCAAACATGCTTACAGACGAAGTCGAAGAGTTCCTCCTTGCAGAGGAAACTCTACCAGCTCCGCTCGGCCCACTACCGCCTTCGCCCTTAACTAACTAAACGCTCCATCGCCAAAACGGGAGACGGGGACCACGACAAACGCTCCCACAGAGGTGGTCTGGACAAGGCCCCAGCCCTACCAGCCACCAGCTCCACCCACCCAGCCACTGCCTACGCCTCCGCCCGCTCACCAGCTACCAGCACCCCCCAGGCAGTGGATCTCCTCGGGCGACGTACCGGTTCCCTCGCTGGGGAGGAGATGAGCACACGCGGGGTGGTCAGAGCCCAGCACCTCCCGGGCTCCTCCGCAACAGCCCAGCCGCGGCCGCGGGCCAAACCCTCGCGGGTTTGGTTCCCGTCGGCAGAGCTCGGGCCGGCCAAGGCCGCCCCGCGACGCTCGTCGAAACCGGCGAGGCCGGGGCGCACCACAGGGACGGGACGCGAGGCCTGCACCTCCGCCTCCGCCCCAACTGGCGAGGGTTCTCCTACGGAGAGTTCCGGGTAGACCTCCCAGTTCTCCCCCATCGGCGTCGTCGTTGATAACACGACGTCTTGGGGGGGCCCCTGTGGTGAAATCCACCACCTCTTTTCAACAGCCCTTTTCAGCGGCTACCAAAAAGAGGTAGGCACACCACAAAAATATTTACAAGACGTCGAGGTACAACTCCGTCAAACAAAATATTTCACCAGAGAGAAAATACTAAATTCTCTCCCAAAAGTGAAATATTAAAGATTAACACGCAAGGCGACCTCCCCAAACATTTACTGGGCGAGAGAGATATGACAAACATCTCGAGACAAGTCGCCTTGAATGAGAACACGCAAGGCGACCTCCCCAAACATTTACTGGGCGAGATAGATGCGACAAAAAGTTCGAAACAAGTCGCCTTGAATGAGAAACCTCAAGCAGGAAAACTCAAGGTCGTTCAGCCACCCCCGGGGACCCCGTCAAAGCAACGGACGCAGGGAAACCACCTCGAAAAACCAACTCAGCTATCATACGCACAGATACTGAGAAAACACTGTGCGAACCAATGAGATTGCACAGTCGAATTTATGAAATTAAGCGGACCAACCAGGAGGCGGCAGGAGGCGGCCACCTCTCTATATAAATACCCCGCTGGGAGCCCTCCGAAATTCATTCCACTCTCCGCTCTCGACGACGACACCTCCGAAGTACGAAGAATTCTACACGCTCTACGCTGACGAACCTTCTGCATTACGAGTTCATCTCAAGAACGGCTTCCTACTGCTTTCTACAAGCCAGACCTTCTCTCCACACAGATTTCGCATTGGCATCTACGAGTCCAGTGATTATTCATCCTGCTCATTGCCCAACGTAGTTCATCTGTTAGGACGCCACCCGGTACTTCTATCGATATTCTCTTTAGACAGTACGCCCGAGGGACGTTCCGAGCCGTGTCACCCGGATTACATAGCCTTAAGCTCGTAGTCGACCGCTGGGGCACGCCGGTAAATTACTCAGCTCCTCCGCTCTAATTTACCGTCTACGGAAGTCTTTTTCAAGACTGCGAGGTAGGACCCTGCCGTCTGAGCATTGGAAAGACGCTCCGGCAAGCGAGTCCACTTCCAAAACCCTCTATTTTCCACACGGTAGAGGCATCGAAACGAGCCAAAACTCGATCATTTCGATGGAACGTCAGCCTTCTTACTTCCCCTTGCAAGGGAAGGAGGAAGGCGGCAAGGCCGGGCCGAGTGACCAACGTAGTGCGGCCCTACCGGCCCACACGGTGAGTCCGCTGAACCAAACATCAGTGCAAGGCGCGACCCTCACGTCCGGACCGCCTTCTCGCCCGACGTATTCGTTCGAGAAACTTTCGAACAAGACTCACCTACACAAAAGAATCGAGCAAACCTTTCAGACTCGCTCTGAAGCCGATCTTTACGATTCGACCAAGCTGTCCGACTACCCACGATATCCGCCGGCAGGCTTACACGGTCGATCCGAGTGTCAAATACACTCCAAATGCACAAAAAGCAAAGGATACTTTTCAGTACCTCAACCAAGCTCGATATATTTCCCCTTTCAGATGTAAATCTAAGGCCGGAATATTACAAAACGGTTCAGTACGAAACTGATCGAACCCAGCACTTGGTACACGAGCCTAGCGCTCCGCGCGGCTGCGACAACGGACTATCCACCCTTCCAGCCCGCGAAATCAGTTGACCTTGGCGGCTCCGCCCGCATTCCTCGCGGGGGTGGCCTAGAAACCAACCCGAATAACCGGGATATAAATGTCCGACTTGGTCTACTAACGTCAAGTCAAACCTATATAAATCCACTACAATAGTTTTTGC